>JAWVGU010000196.1:0-25737 GCA_037039885.1 Miamiensis avidus | reverse complement strand
AAAATTTAGAGTGACCCCCAAAATTTTAATCAACCCCCAAAATTTTTTAGCGACCCCCAAAAAATTTTACTAAAAAAATATTTTTTTTTTTTTATTTTTTTTTAATATATATTTGAGATTGAAATTTTAACCAACCCCAGATTTTTATTAAAAAAAAATAATTTTTTTTTTCACTCTCATAATTATCAAAAATATGATAAAATTTTTTATTTTTTTTTATATCAAAAATATACTAATATTTTTTGATTTTTTTTTTTTTTTTTTTCTTTAATATATTTTTTATACCTATTTCAAATATTAACCAACCCCAGATTTTTATTAAAAAAAATATTTTTTTTTTAAGTCCCATAATTATCAAAATACACTAAAATTAGCAATTTTTATTATATTATTATATATATATTATTTAATGCATTTTTTCAAATTTTTTTTTCAAAAATATATCAAATCAGGTCAAATATTAAAAATAACTGCATATTTAGGTTATTCATATTTATTTAAGCTATTTAGGATTTTTTTTTTTTTTTTTTTTTATAAATTACCGAGATTTTTCCATTTTATTATATCTCCGTATATATGCATGCTACACGAATATTTTTACCATATTATGATGCATCTTTTAATGACGAATCCAAATATACCATTTATTTTCATTTTTGATACCGCTAAGGCCTCCAAAAGTCCATTTTAAACATTTTTTTTTCAATTTTCTAACTCAAAATAAAATTTCAATACCATTCGTTATGACATTATAGAACTATATTCTGATAGCTCTTATTGCGCTCTATCAGAATATACCATTCTTTTATATGGCCGATACATATTCACGTCTCAAATGGTATTTTTAAATTTTTAAAAAATATTTTTAAAAGTAATTTAAAATGCAAATTGACTGCGCTAATTATAAGATATAACGATAATAAGACATATTTCTGATAGGTTTCAATGAGATCTATCAGAATATACTAATATATTTTGAAGTACACAAATATTTCCCCTATAAAAGGCCATTTAAAAAATTTTAAATTTTTAAAAATTCAATTTTCGTTATATTTCACTATTTTACCATAAAAGGAATATATTATGATGCATCTTTTAATAACCAATCTAAATATACCATTTATTTTCATTTTTGATACCAATAAGGCCTCCAAAAGTCGATTTTAAACATTTTTTTTATCAATTTTCTAACTCAAAATAAAATTTCAATACCATTCGTTATGACATTATTCAACTATATTCTCATAGCTCCTATTGCAGGCTATCCGAATATACCATTTATTTATATGGCCAATATATATTCATGTCTCAAATGAAATTTCAAAGATTTTAATAAAATTTTTTTCAAAGTAATTTAAATTGCAAATTAACCGAGTTATAATATTAATTTGACATTCATCATATAGGTTGTAATGAGATCTATCAGAATATACTAACAAAATTTGAATTAAATAAATTATAGACCTATAAAAGGCCATTTTAAAAAATAACATTTATAAAATTAAATTTTTTTTTATATTTGACTATTTTACCATAAAAGTAATATATTATGATGCATCTCTTAACGATGAATTTAACTATACCATTTATTCTCATTTTTGATACCATTAAGGCCTCCAAAAGTCGATTTTAAACATTTTTTTTATCAATTTTCTAACTCAAAATAAAATTTCAATACCATTCATTATAACATTATTTAACTATATTCATATAGCTCTTACTGCAGGCTATCCGAATATACCATTTATTTATATGGCCGATATATATTCATGTCTCAAATGAAATTTCAAAAATTTTAATAAAATTTTTTTCAAAGTAATTTAAATTGCAAATTAACCGAGTTATAATATTAATTTGATATTCATCTAATAAATCTCAATGAGATCTATCAGAATATACTAACTTTATTTGAATTACTTATATTTTAGACCTATAAAAGGTAATTTAAAAAATTATAAATTTTAAAAATTAAATTTTCTTTATATTTGACTATTTTACCATAAAAGTAATATATTATGATGCATCTTTTAATAACTAATCTAAATATGCCATTTATTTTTAATTTTTGATACCTTAATATCTCCAAAAGTCGATTTTAAACATTTTTTTAAAAATTTTTCTAACTCAAAATAAAATTTCAATACCATTCATTATAACATTATTTAACTATATTCTGATAGCTCTTATTGCAGGCTATCCAAATATGCCCTTCATTTATATGGCCGATATATATTCATGTATCAAATGCCATTTACAAAAGTTATTTATATTGCAAATTGACTCCACTAATTATAAGCTATAACGATAATTCCGCATTCATCTAATAAATCTCAATGAGATCTATCAGAATATACTAACTTTATTTGAATTACTTATATTTTAGACCTATAAAAGGTAATTTAAAAATTATAAATTTTAAAAATTAAATTTTCTTTATATTTGACTATTTTACCATAAAAGTAATATATTATGATGCATCTTTTAATAACTAATCTAAATATGCCATTTATTTTTAATTTTTGATACCTTAATATCTCCAAAAGTCGATTTTAAACATTTTTTTAAAATTTTTCTAACTCAAAATAAAATTTCAATACCATTCATTATAACATTATTTAACTCTATTCGAATTGCTCTTATTGCGGTCTATCAGAATATACCATTCTTTTATATGGCCGATATATATTCATGTCTCAAATGCCATTTTTAAATTATTACAAAAGTATTTTAAATTGCTAATTGACTTCACTAATTATAAGCTATAACGATAATATGACATTTTTCTGATAGTTCTCAATGTGATCTATCAGAATATACTAATATATTATGAATTACACAAATATTTCCCCTATAAAAGGCCATTTTAAAAAATAACATTTAAAAAATTAAAATTTCTTTATATTTGACTATTTTATCATAAAAGCAATATATTATGATGCATCTTTTAATAACTAATCTAAATATGCCATTTATTTTTAATTTTTGATACCTTAATACCTCCAAAAGTCGATTTTAAACATTTTTTTAAAAATTTTTCTAACTCAAAATAAAATTTCAATACCATTCATTATAACATTATTTAACTATATTCTCATAGCTCTTATTGCAGGCTATCCAAATATGCCCTTCATTTATATGGCCGATATATATTCATGTCTCAAATGCCATTTTCAAAAGTTATTTAAATTGCAAATTGATTCCACTAATTATAAGCTATAACGATAATTCCGCTATCATATAATAAGTCTCAATGAGATTTATCAGAATATACTAACAAAATTTGAATTAAATAAATTATAGACCTATAAAAGGCCATTTTAAAAAATAACATTTAAAAAATTAAATTTTCTTTATATTTAACTATTTTACCATAAAAGTAACATATTATGATGCATCTCTTAACGATGAATTTAAATATACCATTTATTTTTAATTTTTGATACCTTAATATCTACCAAAATCGATTTTAAACATTTTTTTAAAGTTTTTCTAACTCAAAATAAAATTTCAATACCATTCATTATAATATTATTTAACTATATTCGAATTGCTCTTATTGCGGTCTATCAGAATATACCATTCATTTATATGGCTGATATATATTCATGTCTAAAATGCCATTTTCAAAAGTTATTTAAATTGCAAATTGACTCCACTAATTATAAGCTATAACGATAATTTCGCATTCATCTAATAAATCTATCAGAATATACTAATATTATTTGAATTCCATAAATTATAGACCTATAAAAGGCCATTTTAAAAAATTAATTTTCAAAATCAAATTTTCTTTTTATTTAACTATTTTACCATAAAAGTAACATATTATGATGCATCTTTTAATAACTAATCTAAATATACCATTTATTTTTAATTTTAGATACCTTAATATCTCCAAAAGTCGATTTTAAACATTTTTTAAAATTTTTCTAACTCAAAATATAATTTCAATACCATTCATTATAGCATTATTTAACTATATTCTGATAGCTCTTATTGCAGGCTATCCAAATATACCATTCATTTATATGGTCGATGATATATATTCAAGTCTCATATGCCATTTTTAATATTTTAATAAAAATATTTTCAAAGTAATAATTTAAATTGCAATATTTATTATTCATAATAATGTTTATTCATTATATATTAATTTGTAATGTATTTTCTATATGCTAAATTGGATGACAATTTGTTTTTATAAAATATAGTAATCATTCTCTTATTTGCTATGAATGAATAACTATTGATCTATTTATAAGTTAAAAAAAAGAAGAAAAAAAAAATATTAATATATATAAAACAATATGTTCATAAATATATATAATATAATATAATTAATAAAAATAATCATTATTTAATAAATTGTTTTATATATATATAGATAAAGTTCATAAAATTATATTTTAAATTCATATTATATTTATATCACTTTTTTTAATATATTTATTATTATTATTACTATTTATCTTCATCAAGAAAAATTCAATTTTATTATTATTTTCCTTTTGCTTTTTTTCCCTTTTTTGCTTTTTTTGCTTCTTTTCTTTATTTTTCCATTCTTGATCTTGCTAGTTTTTTTTCTATTAGTATATCTTGTTCCTTTTCTATTTCTTCTTATTCTTTTTCTTCTTATAATTTATCTTATTCTTATTCTTTTTCTTCTTATAATTTATCTTATTCTTATTCTTCTTCATCTTCTAATTTATCTTAGTCTTTTTATTATTATTATTATTCTTAACTGCCTTATAGATATTCGTTTTCACCAATTCTTTAAATGGCAAAGTCAAGTAGAATACACTCTTTAGAAATAATGAAGTTATTATTATCATCATTTAGGTCATTAACGAATTATTCTTAAGTGTTAGCATCACTATAGGTTTTAACTTATACAGTTAGATTGTCAATTTACTATTATTGTTATAATTCTTACTAAGTAAGAGGAGTGTTTTATTATTACTACTAATAATAATAATTACAAGAGGTAAAAGTATAGTGACCACCTTAAGAACTGCTTCCCAAATGGTTTATCATGGAGTCAAGGAAAAATCTGTAATAAAGCCATTCTACATTGTCATTTACTTGGTTTTAATGACTAGCAATCACAGGAATTTTCATAGTGAAGACATAAGGTATTTTTATCTACTTTTAGTTCTTATACATCACAGGAGAATATCTGTTAAAGGGATTTTCAGCATAAAATCTTCTATTCGTCTCAATTCTTATTTTTTTAATAATAATTATTATTGTTATTGCTATATCTCAATTCCATTTATAGCTGCCAGATGTTTTTTCGTTTAATCTGAATACCCCTAACAAAATGGATCAGAACAATTGACACCATTAAATTCAACCTCATCATGATTTCTAAAGTAATCTTCGATTAATTACTGCAAAGGAATATTATAATAATTTATATCATTTCCCTACTATTTATTATATTCATATCTTATATCCATCTCTATTTATCTAAACAAATGAGTGGAGGCAGCTGAAACAGTTTGTTAATATTATTATTAATATCTAGAGATAACTTACATCTCTTCTTCTTTTGGCAATCTTAATTTTAAACCACCTGCCTCCGTAGAATAGGAGTAGCTAAAAGTTTTGCTACAAACAATGCATTTTTTTATTATTTACTCTGTATACTTATAATCTTCCTCATCAAAGCACTCATTTATCTTGTAGATAATCTACTGTACATCGTCTTAAGACAAACTATTAAATATTTTTGCGACTATTTTAGTTTAAGCATGCATTTACTACTATTATTAAGACATATTTATTAAATTCATTATTGGCTTAGGCTAAAGTGTTTCTATATTAGCAAATATCTCATTATTTCCCCTATTGCTACTATATATTGACTATTACTGGTGGACAAGAGACACTATTTGTAATTCCACAAAGGGGAGTAATAATTTCATTATTAGAGTAAAGTATTCTTCAATTGATATTTAGTATTTTTGCTACAACTGGACATCTCTAAACATTTCAAAAATTTCCTCTAAGACATCTCTTATCGCTTATTTAAGAACCATTTCTTTCTAATCAATGGCCATTCCATTTATCTAAGTTGCAGCAAGATAATTTTCATAATCGGTACTTGTCTACACACTTTACCCTCTAAAAATTACCAATCTTTTGAAGTACTGAAGCACACTGTTAAGATAGCAAATATTTCCGAGCTAAGGCATTCCATGATCAGAAAAAACATCTGAATAACTCTAGTCAATGGTGTAGTATTATTAACTCTGCTTAATCACTTCATTTTGCCTTATAACTTATCTGAAGTCTATATCTGGATAATACTCGCTTATAATTCGCCAATTTTTAATTTAATATTGTTATAAAGGCTATTATTATTATTTATGGATAACTCTTTATTATTTTGATTTTTTCTGTTATTATTGTTGTTGTTGAGCTTGTTGTTAGATATTATTATCTTATTCTTCTTCTTCTTCTTGCATTTTTTCTTCTTGTATAGAAAAACAAACAGATTTTTTCACAGTTTTTGCCCTTTTTTTAATTATTATACTATCTTCAAAGATTTATTGGCTTTTTACATCATATTTTTTAAAGTATTTATTTAATTATAAGTCTTTAAGCCATTTTCTTACTATTTATTATTATTAGTTGTATTATTGTCATTAACAACAACTTCTTCTTATTATTATTGCATTTTATTTTCTGATTTCTCATTATCACCTTTGTCAATTTCCTATTTCAAAGTACTTTACAATTTAAACAGCTATACTAAATTGTCTTACAGATTTTATTAAGTCTAATTTTCAGAAAATATATGAGAGTATTGTCTTAGTTGCTATGGGACAATTTATTACATTTTTTCAATATAATAAGCCAAGTTTTTGGTCATACCGAATTTTTACTTTAGGAACTATTCATCATCATCATTATTATTATTGAGTTAAGAATTTTATCTATTTTTCTTATATTCCAAGTAAAATTTATATTTTAATACATTTTTTAAAGGAAATTTTCAAAATATTTAGCCTACGCATCTTCATTAAGCAATTCCCATTCTTAAATATCTCTTATAACCTATTATTAATATTATTTTTCATTATTATATGTCTTATTATTATTATTATTTTTATTATTTGCAATGAATTCATTATTAATATTATTATCTACATCACCATCATTATTATTATTATTAAAAATGTCCATTCTTTACATTGTATAGCCCAAGTCATTTCTCATTTGAGCCTGCTCCTTTTATTTTATTAGATATTGTTATATTTAGTGTCTTTTGGAGGAAACTTGTAACTAGAAGTTAGACAAATATCTTGATAACTATTTATGGGTAAATTTTGAAAATTAGCTGTCTTCGAAAAGCAAGTTCTTTTGCTAAACGAAAGCCTGGAATCCCTTGTCATATTTTACATTCTATAAGGCACCAGTTAGGTTAAGAAGATGAATTTAATCCATTCTTTAAGCTCTGGAAAAGGCAGTATAGGCCTACCCAGCGGTAAATAATCCTTCTAAGTCAATTATCAATTTCGGAATTGTCATTCCCTGCGCCTTATGTATACTCATAGCAAAACATAGCTCAATTGGAAGATGGTAAACCTGATAAGTCTAGTTAAACATCTAAACTGTTGTCTTTATTTCAAAAATTTGATAAGTTTTGCATATTTCCTTTCCAAATTATTCTATTTTGGCCTCTATCGTAGCGGTGCAATTAATTGGATTATATCTAGTTAAAAATCCTCTGGTCCCATTTGCACAATACAATTTTCCCTGCTATTTTATGTTCTAATTTATAAGGACTGGACAACCCTCCTTCAATTGTATGTAATCTTAGTGCAAATCATATTTAGTTTTAACATATTCCCTTAAATACTCCACGACCTGCGATTTTTCATAGTCTGTTTCGTAGCCAGTTATCTCTTCAATGATATTGGGCGTACTTCTGGAGGTTCCTCTATTTATTTTGAAATACCTGAAACCAATGTTCTATATCTATTTGTCCTTAAGAGAATTGGCGAGGCAGTAGGCATTGTGTCTCATCTTTTGCTCAATTTTAGGACAAATTATCACATATTCAGGGTTACCCATTAGTTTTCTGCACACAGAGTCGTAGTCGGTGTGATGCTGATCATTATCTCTTGAGCACTCCATTTTTTTGAGGCATCTCATTGCTAATTCATCTTACTGCAAATCATACGTATTGGAGTTTCTCAAAATTTACAAAAATTATTAAAATTCTTCATCTCCCTACTATCGGACATTCTACCTCAAGAAGGCAAACTCAAATTTACTCATAAACAGGTTCGAGAATATAAGCTTATCTCCCACAGAATTCTTTAAACCGAAATAGCGATGTTATTTAGATTGTGTCAGCACGGGTGGCAGCTGCATCAAGTCTCCGAACATAAGAACATATTTACCACCAAAGGGAATTCCCAATTTACTATTTTTGCTTTCATCATTATTATCCTCTTCAGATACAGAGCATCTTCTGCATACGGAATCAAGTTTGGCAAACAACTCATCTGTCAGCATGGAAATTTCCTCGATAATTATGACTTCGGCGCTTTTAATTCTGTCGAAGGCTTCTCCACTCTTATTCACGTTATATTTTTTAAAGTTAGTTCCGCAACCCAAAAATTGGAATATCGTTTACCCGTCTATTATTTTAAGGGCAGCAGAGGCAGTGGTAGCGAGAACAGCGGTATTAAATTGATAATAACTCTTGAAAATCTGAATTAGCATATTTATAAGGTATGTTTTACCAGTACCACCAACTCCAAGAACGACAAGATACAACTCGTTTTACATTTCAATGTGCTACGTGACCTTATAAATTATTCTCATTTGATCAGTGGTCATTTTGAGTAGGCAGGAGTTAATTTATAGCAGATCTTCACATTACTTTATAGTAGGTAACCATAAGTCATAATTTTGCTAAATAACTTCATCCAAATCATAATTATCAGTATCAATATTGTTGTTATCGTCAAAATCTTCTTGTTCTTATTCTTATTCTGACTTAGAGTTTTTTCTTATTCTTCTACTTCCTTTATTTTTTTTGGACACATTATTATTATTTTTTCTTCCTTTTTTAGTCCTGTTTTTCTACGATATTAATCATGACTACTGTTCTAGTCAGAGATCTTTTATGCCTGTTAATCTTAGAGCATTATCTCCTTAAATAATTCGAAACATTTAGCCTGGGTAGACAAAAATTCTTACTATTCTTATTATTGCGATTCGTAATCTAAAATTTTCATATTTAAGTCTTTAATTTACATAATTTAGATTTATTAAAGCTAATTAAGTTCGTTTTCCAAGAAGAAAGTGTATTATTTTAATTTATCACCCTATAGCATTAAATCATCGTCTTATTATTTTGTTTTATCCGGGAAAAATACCTCACTCATTACTTTATGGTTTTTATTAGTACTACTATTATTATTGTCATCACTATCATCATCATTATCACTATTTGATATTATCCCTTTTTCATATTTTTTGATTTTTAGCAAAGAAGAGTATATTTTTTGATTTTATTTTTGCTCAACCTATTCAACCATAGCCTTTTCTTCTTGTAAAATGAATTTTATAATAAGCATGAAGTAATTTTGTAGTAGGAGTTGTTAAAATTCATTGGACAATTCTTCTTACTATTTATTCATGTTATCAACATTTAATTTATTATTTAACTATTCTAGCAATGCCTTGGTGTCAATAACCTTTTTATCACTAAGTTTAGCCTTGGCAAATGATATTTCTTACTATCTCTTTTTTTAAGCGTAATATTATACTTATCTTTAGAAATCGTTTTGCTTATAAAAATTAATAAGTATCAGTATGTCAATATCGAGCAAAAGAGCCTCATCATTTGTTTTTGGTACTCCTTTATTCTTCTATACATTTGCTATTTGTTTTCAATTTTGATTTCTTTGCACGGATTTTCAATAGGTTATTATTACTATTACTATTCATTTTATTATTCCTATTCCTATTCTTCTTGAATTTTGTTGTTTTCTTATTCTTTTTAGTAGTCTTCCAACTCTTATTCATACTATTTAAAGTATTGATTCTCGATTTCCTCATCAAATAATAATTAATCTTCATTTGAATCACCAAAATCACCACTATTATTATTAATATTACTATTAACACTATTACCACCACCAAAACCACCATTTTTATTATTATTATTACTATTAGTATGACTTTATTTATCGTTTAGCTTTTCCTATTTGTTAAAAAAATAAATACAAATTATTAAAATAATAGCAACACAAAATAAATAAATAACACAAATTATATAAGGATATATAATACTTTTAGTGCAGTATACAGATAATTGCTATACTGCCTTAGTTCATCTGTAGCCTGTTAATTCAAGGAGTTATGATTTAAATTAACTGTGCTCAAATCAGTATTTTTAATTATATATTTCTTTATTTATTCCTATCTAATATAGAATTCAGTTGTATATAACTTGTCTGTATTGATTTATATGGGAGATAGTAAAGGTGAGCTGCTGGCGGGCCCACGGTGAGGAATATACATTACAAGTTATTGATAGAAGTATTGCTCAGGCTACTCGGCTAAATTAAAGGAAGTGTAGCAAATAATTCTTGAGGCTGGGAATCTGTATTTGTAATACAATTCACCATACTTATTAGGAACTCCCTTAATTCTATTTTATTTTATTACAACGTTGTTGTTGTTGTTATTGCCATTATTAATACCACTATTTTTTCTCTTATTATTAGACTTTTTCTTATTCTTATTCAAATTATTATTTTTATTAAATTATTTTTTATATCCCTATAAATCCATATCCAATAAATCATCATCATTATCATATTCATCTTCTTCTTCTTCTTCTTCTTCTTCTTACTAATCATCATCTGTTTCGTTTTCACTTTAAGTTATATCGCCATTTTCTTAATCATCGTTAAAATTATCATTATCATTATCATTAGTATAATTACAATCATTACTCTAATCATCACCATAAATATATTTATTAATTTTATTCCAAAATTCTTATTGTTTTCCACTCTTTTCCTTGTTGCTTATAGCTACATCTGCCTTTTTCTTCTAATATTATTGTAATTATTTGTTATAATCTAACAAAGTCTCAGCGAACTACAGGGGCTCTCTTATAAAATTTTAAAGACTTGTTTTTTTATCATTTTGTAATTGTGAAAGAGGTGAAACAGAATCTATGCGCTTTTTAGAAACGTATCTGTATGCCTAAACAAATTATAGGTAGGGAATATCAAATTCAGGTCCTTCTGGCCTATCTAGGTACATCTCATATGTTGATCGGCAAAATATATCATTAAATGTGCAGTGTACACCTTCTTGCATCCATAATTAATAATTTTCTATATCTTTTTCCCTGGCAGCAAAGGTTTTATCTATAGGATGCATGTAAATATTCTTATTTTTATTATAACTGTCACCATCACTATCAGTATCAGTATCATTATTAAGGTGGCCTTATTGCAGACATTATTTTATCTTTTCTATATAATCTCTTTATTTAAACACGTTTTCCGTTGTTTAGATCATTCGCAATCGGAGGTCAGGCAAATTTACTTAAATATGATTGACAGAGGGAAATGAATTGCATATTCTTTCTTACAGCCCATAGGAAATGGCTTCCGTGAGTGGTACAATTCCCAAATTTGTCTTTCTCACACCTTAGCACTCGTTGTCGATTACCTACTACATGTTATTGAACAATTTTACGAATTTCTTGGTTTTCTACATTTCCGTAATTTCCTTTTTCTCAAGTTTGTCCCTCACTTCTTATATTTGCTCCGTCCACATCTTATAATTAGATTTAAGAAATTATTCTTTGGATTGCTGGCCATTTTTTTCATTTAGCAAATCTTATTATTACTCCTGCTGCTACTCTTTTAAGTGTTGCTTTTCTATTGCATCATCGACAGACTCAGTTCGGTATAAATCATAGTTTGCCTTGTTCTTGGTAGCATATTTGCATATATACCCAATGAGATAATTGCTATTAATGTTGATACAGTTCGCGTTGAAGGTAAAAAGTCTGGAAACAAGCGGATTGAAGGTACTGGTGAATGTATTATTCTTTCCTCTGGCGTATGAGTATTCCCTAGTAAATGTATTGTAGTAATCAATATTTTGAGGCTTTTTAGGGTACCCCTGAACACAGGAATGAGTACTCTTTTGGTGGGACTTTTAATTTTCCTGTATTATGTTGATGTCCAAATTCTTTAGGTATGTTTTCTACGCCATACTATTCTTTTTTTGACACCTTTGTATAACGCAATTATGCTCTTGCAATTTCATTAATTTTTTATTGTAGGATCCACTTACCTCGTCTTTAGCTCGCACGAAGTACTCCAAATTACTAAATCGCGGATCTTAGAGCTTGTAGCAACAGTGGAAGTGGATCTGACCCTGCATTTGGTACTCGCATCTTTCGAAATAGGAAGAAAGAGGTGTAAAAATAGGCGCACAGGTGTAGGGAGTATACAATCCCCATTTTTTATTATTCATTTAGCCGGTATTAATCAAGCTAAGCACTTTTTTCATAATTTAGTAGGCAAAGATGGTTTACATTACGGCGTCTTCTTGCTACTATTGCTATTATTATTATTATTATGATCCTTCTTCTTGTCCTCCACTATTTCCTTTTCCTATAATGTTTCCCTAGTCATCTCTGTCAGCGTATTGATCTCGAAAAACTTTAAACTCCTTCGTATCTATTGGCATCGTGAGCGTTAAGAATAGATCATGGGCACCAACAGTGTCAACGATTTTGGTAAGTCCATACAATTTCTTCTTCATAAATTTCTCAGAATTGTAATATTCAAATTTGTTGTTACAATATGAAAAGTCATCCAACGTCGACTACGTTTGGCCTAAAAAGTTCCTTGCGTTTATACCATTTCTATTGAAGGAGGATTTTGTGGTAAGACGCATATTTTAATTTTGAGATATAATATCCTATCTTATATTTGTGGAGTACTTGTAAAAGATGTAGAGGGGGTCATTAGCCTTAGTTCTATCAATAGCCTCCAAAATATGGTGCTTAAAATGGTTTCTGTTAGTGAATTGAGAAAATGAAAAGAATCCACCCAGAGCATAAGGGAAAAGGTGCACGAATAGCTTTTCTTCACGAAGTGGGTCTGTGGCACTAAGATAAGAAGTGGCATTATTAATTAACTGATGGGTTTGAGCAGGATTTTCCCCAGCAACCAATTATTCAATTTCATCAATTTTTTACTATTATTTTATAGTCTTGGGCAGATTTCCCGAAATAATACTAACTTTATTCATGGCTGTCTTTCTAGCCTATTTAGTTATAGATGATGATGATGATTATGTCTTCGTTGTCGCTGCATTGTTGTTATTATTATTATAGAAGGTGGAATTGGTATAATAAGAAGAAGAAGATTAAGTATTGTTGTAGTTATTAATATTATTATTAGATTTATTTTATCTATAGTAAAATGGTTTTGCAAAATTTCAGTAAGGCTATTATAAATTTAATTTTACTATTATTATTAATTGTTGTTGTTGCTGTTGTTTTTTATAGCTTGATATGTATAGCAAGGCTGATTAAATATTTTGGATATTAGGTTATTTTGGGCATTTTACTAAGCACTATAATTATAATACTGTTTAGATTATTATTTTATTTAGTTCTAATTTTATGGGGTGGTGGTAGTAGTACCAGTAAAGGAAAATGGCTGCTATTACTATTAATAATACTAATTACTTTATTATTGGATACTACTATCATTATTATTAATTTTCCCCATATTTAAATAATTTTATATTTTATCAATCATTTCTAATAATTAAATCTTATCATTTTCTTGCCTAATATACTACATTCCCAAAATGTCTTTGTTTTTATTAATATCCTCTATTTCATATAAAAGTTGATTGTCCATTAGAAAGCAGGCAGCTACATCTTTGTCAATGGCTTTGAATTGTTATTATATATTTTTATTGTTTTTATTATTAAAAGTAGTAGTATTATTATTATTGTCTCTCATTTCTATTAATTTACCTTAGTCATTTTTATTACTATTATCAAATACATATTACATATCCGTTCTAGGAAGATTAGCAGCAATAAAAGCATCTCTGCCGACTGAAAATGTTTACTGTATATCTAAATCTTATTATATAATGTATGGCTTCTTTTCTAAAACAAACTCTTCTGTCGACATCATAGCCTAATCTAGAATTCTGTTGAAATCGGCAAAAATATTCATACCAGTCACTTATTACTATTGTTGTTACTACTACTACTGCTATTAATTAGTGGTTGCTCCCAATTCATTTTTTAGTGCTTCAATCATTAAATTTACGGACTATTTCTTAGCGTACATTTCGTAAATATTATAAAGTTTACGAGCGATGGGATTGTTATTATATTGATCAACGAGGATCTTATTTACTAAGTCAATGTTCCTAGGATTTACCAAATTTATCCCACTTTTCACTGTTTTGTAGTAACTAGCTACATTTCCACTAAATGCATTAAATTGAAGTCTTCCCTAAAAGAATAGCTATCTATTTGCCTATTACATTTTACTATTATTTATCTGTTTTCCCGCTTACATGTCGCAGTATACAGCTCCGTAAGCTATAGCCATTCTAATATTCGTGGGAAGGTCTTTATACAGAGGAGGGATTTCAAAAGCTCGTAGGGTCGTTAAAGGGCGATTTTCATGTCTTTAGCACAATATTTACACACTTAAAATTAATCGCTATCAGCTTTAGACATATTTATTAAGTGTCGTTTACGTCTATATATTCTGAAAAAGTAGTCAACATATTCTTTGGCAAGTATTTTCCAGGTAAAGCTCCTCATTCCAAAAATTAAGGCACGACTGCATATAATGCACATGGATCCTTTAGTTTGAAGGTCCTTAACATATTTATGCTGGATTTTAACTCCTCTTATCATATTGTCAATCCAAAGAACGATTTCATGAATTCTAGGCATTGGCTTAAAGTATGTGGGATATATTTTGATGTTTTATTCTCCTCCCTCTTCCAGCTGTCTTTGACTAGTTAGATCTTTTTATTTTTGCCACTACGATCTTTACTCAGATTTATCTTATTCACTGTAATCATAACAAGGGGAAAGTGTTATAGCCTAATTGGGGTCATACCTTTCCATTACCTTATAGTAAAGCTATTGCTGGAAAATATGAAGGGCCTTAAATTCTTCTGATTCAACTTGGTGGCTATAAAAATTGTTATTGCTGGTACTTACGTGTCCCAGTTCAGCATCATCGTTTCCAAAAGGCTCGAAATTGTAGCAGTGATAGCTATTATTGTTATGGCTACTAGTAGTACTTCCCTTTTTAGGTATAAGAAACTCTACAAATATATACTGCAACTCGAGCATGTGCTCCTACACATTAAATTGCGGAAATAACAGCTATTGATATTTGGATAGGCAATTTTTTATAAATTAGGACCTCGTATTCTATTTTTTTTCATGTACATTGTTATCATTGTAGCTAAACTGCCCAACGAGAGTTTCCATTATAAAAAACCAAATAGAGGTCTGGTCTCCCATATTTTCTATTTGCGAATTTTCCTCCAAATACGTTTGAAGGTCGGCACTGTTAAGTAATATTTCCTTCATAAGGCTATATGCGAAGTTGTGCTCCATATAGTTATCGATATTTTGGTATCTGGATAGTTAGTATTATGATTTAAATACTTCAGTTCTAAGAATGGCAGAATCTAATAGCAAATTTTCAAGAAATTATTCCCGAGCCTATTTTATTTGACAAAGCAGTAATGAGTATTGTTCAATTACGTGTTAGGGAATCAACTCAGCTTGTTTCATATACCTATCAATATGAGAGGAGTAGTATATCTAGGCCTAGGTAAAGGCTTATTCCAGATTATTTTTGAACTTAGCCTAACACAAAACATGCTATTTATGGTGAACATCCAGATTAAGTAATATATGGGTAATGAAAAGTCCAGAAGTACCGCTGACAAGGAAAAAAGCGTCATCTTCTTTACATTTATTAATATTATTGTTGTTGAGCAGAACTGTTTGCTTGTCAAAGGCTTTTAAATACTTTAATTTTTTGTAATAAATCGTAAAAGAGCAGTCAATACTTCGTTAATTTTATTAATAATTGCTTTTTAAGCTTTACTTTTATTTATGTTTAAGTAAATTTGTAAAAAATGAGACATATTTAAGCTGGAATGCCTTATATTAATCTCGCGTATCGAATATACTGGGATCTTTTTACAAATATTATTATTATTATTGTTAATTGGAAGAATTTTACTATCCCTATTATTATTATTAATAAAGTACCCTTTGATATCTTGTTTGTTTAATCCCATCTTATTATGACTAATTTAATTCTTTAAAGAAAAGTTCATCAACCTGGCGTAGTTCATTTAAGTCAATTATATCTTATTATAATTAATCATAGGATGAATGCTAATTTTTTTATTATTCTAGGGATAGTAATTATATGATAAGTTAATATTTTTTGATTAAAACCTTAACCTATTCATATAAAAAGGATTCTATTCTTATTTTACTGAATTTATTAACGGCAGTGTCATCTTATTTGTAAAGTATAATTCCTTACAACTCAGTATTTAGCCATTCAAAAATACTAATAGCAACTCGTTTACTTATTCTGCGCCTTAATGCAGTAGTTTAGTTAATGTCCTCAGAGTATTTCAAAATTTCAAGGTATTCAGTTTCATAGATATCGAGAGCACAAGTATTTATTAAATAATTAAAATGGCTTAAATCGGTAGAAAAGTTGGGTAGCAAATGCAAGGACCATATGAAATCTTCATAAAGAGTACCCTCGCAAAAGTAAGACCATATTTATTTCAAGTCATCTCCAGTCTGTTACTATGACTATGTAATTATATCCTCTTGGCTTTATATAATGTCCTATAACTCCTATTTGGTGCTGAGTTATGGAGTATGATGAAAGTCTTTGTTTTCCAATCTACTTTTTTTAATGCTATTCTTTTTTCTTTCTAATTTTAACTTTTTATTAGATTCTTTTTCAAATTTATCGGATTGTATTTCATTTAGAAAGTCTTTGAAAATGTCTTATACTAAAGACTAAGTCATTTCTAATAGTTTATCTGAGCTTAAAAAGGAAGTGTGTTTTATTTATATTTTTTATAAATCCTACAGTATTTCTTGCTCAAGTGCGCTTCTTATAATACCCGTTTATGGCAAAATATCTTCTATGTATAATAGTTTAGATTAGAGCCTTTTAGGCATATTGTATATTTTTAATATATTCTTTATATTTATTCCATATTTCGAAGCATAAGATAGCTTTATGGGAAGAAGCATACGTTGCATTGGCTCAGATAATAAATTCCATTACAAAGCATCTATAGAGTCTAGGAATTATTTATTTTCATAAGCATCGGTATATTTGTTTATAAAAGTAGAAGACGAAAGCGTATCAGAATCTTATTATTATTATTTTTATTATTAAGATTTATCTACTTCTTTTATTTTTATTTATTGCTCCTCCTATTATGCTTATTATTGAGGATCTACTTCTTATTCTTCTTCTGTAATCATTTTATTATTATTATTTTTATCATCATTGTATATATTTTATTATTACAAATATTACTACTATTACTATTATTACTATTATTAATATCTTATAACTTGAATTTTTTCCTATCTTTATTTTTTTGAAGCAGAATTTTGAGATATTTATTATTTCAGATTTTTGATAGTCTTAATATCCTAAAGCTCTCTTTTTGCAAATTCTGCCAGTTTCTGAAGTTTAGAAGTAGGGACAGTGGTGGTCATGGTGGGTTTTAACAATTAGTTATTATAATTATTATTATTATTGTTGTTGTTGTTGTTGTTGTTGTTGTTGTTATTTTTGGTGGTGGTGGTAGTGGTGATTTGAATGGTGGATTCAAATTTAGGTTAATTAATAATTTGTTATTATTGTTATTGTTAGGTATTCTAATAAAAGTTAAATATTAATTATTATTATTATGATAATTATTAATAATTATAAATTATATTATATAATATATTATTATTATAGTTAAATGATAAAATTAGAAACTTAAGTTTATATTATTATAATTAAAAAAACAATATTTTATAAATTAAATAATAATTAAATTATAATTTTTCGTTTTGTTATTCATCATGTATAATTCAATATTTTTTGGGAAAAAAGGTGAAGCGCAAATTATTTTATTAAACATTAACACATAAATTTAACTAAATACCTGAATTTTCTCTTTCTCATAAACAAAAATATTAATATACGTATATAATCTCTAAATTTTTGGGCTTACTTAGTAAGTATATAAAATTAAAAAATTAAGCCATTTCAAATAATAATGATGATAAATAATTGATATAAATTATGTCAACATGTTTATATTGTTTAAAAAATAAATCAATAAATGAATATTAATCAGAAGGGATAAGAGATAATAAAAAATTAAAATCCCAAATAATAAAGTTAAGTTAATGATTTTTCCAATAAAAAATGATAGAGATTTAAATATATTTATATATTTATTAGTTTACAAGCAAGAGAGTTGATTCAGAATTTAATCATTTTATTGACAAAGAAATATATAAAATATCGTTATTATTAAATCCGGTTTTTATAGCGCCAGCAGGCTACTATAAGATGGGGGTGGGGTATAGATTGATGATGGATGGTCCGATTAGAAATTGAAATATGCAATATATGATGTAAAGGAAATGATGAAAAATGGAGAATTAAAAAGATGGAATGATGACCTTTTTCGTAATTATGCATTCATAAACTATTTATATTAATTTAAACAATGACTTATTACTAATGATACCATATTATAATTACACCTTATACCATAAGCATAATTAAGACTTTTTATCACTTATTAATAATCGTGTTTACATTATATAACTCGCTATCCATACAGAATACATATATTAGGAATGGAGATATTGCTATAAAAACATAACATAATCATCCACATATTTCTTCTTCTAATAATGTATAAGTTCAGGATAAAAAGTAAAAAATATAAATAGATATATTGTATAAGATCAATACTCATCTTATATCACAATATCAAATAAAATTTGGGGGTTTTTTAAGAATTAACATTTTTGGAGGTTGAAAAAAATAAATTTATTGAATATTAAAAATTATCAATAATATATTTAAAATTAAAATTAAATTATGATTTTTTGTTTGTATTAAGTAATTTTATTTAAAAATTGAGATTAAATTAATGAATGAATAAAATTAAGAAAATATTAAAATAAATGCAAAGTAAAGTAAAGTAAAGTAAAGTAAAATAAATTAAAGTAAAGTAAAGTAAAGTAAAGTAAAATAAAATAATAAAATGCAAAATAAAATTAAATTAAATTAAATTAAATTAACAAAATATTAAAATGTTATTATGAAAAAAATATTCTTAAAAAATTTTATTTGATATGCTATATATGCATTATAGGTATATATATTGATGTAATTATAAGCATCGTTTTCATAAGTATTATTAAGTCTAATAATAATAGTTATGATGCTATAATACCAGAGTGCTATAGTAGCCAAGCATAATAATAACAAAATAAGGATATATCACTACCATTTATAGGAAAATAAATGGCAGGTCACTTACTATCTCAATATTTTGTATATTAAAATAGCAAGGCTATACACTTGGGAAATATTGTCCTTTGGTGAATTCCTTTTACCCCCCCGGAACGGAAGGAATTCAGGACAATACTTTTTATATATAAAAAAATTATTAAAATATTATTTTTAAGAAAGAGAGAAAGTAAAGAGAGAGAATAAATTTATATTGTTACCTTTTTGATGTTGGAGGAGTAGGAGGAGTTGTTGGAGGAGTTGGAGGAGGAGTTGGAGGAGGAGTTATTTTGGGATTTTGGAAACTCTAGGATAGAGTTTTGGATGTTTGGATTAGGTTTCATCTTGGATTTTGGATGAGGAGGAGTTTTTTATTGGGTTTTTTTTATTTGAAATATTTTCAATATTTTTTATATTTATTTTTTATTTATTTATTATAGGAATTTGAAGTAATCAGGGGGGTATTTATAGACGTGATTTTTGATATTATATTAATTCTGATTCATGAATTACACGTAAATACTGATAAATTATATCACAATTTTGTTGGTCTAGTGCGCACTTATGTTATACATACATGCACACACTACTCCAACAAATTTGTGATATAATTAATTATGGTGGTATTAACGAGTTTAATTCATGAGTCAGAATTAATTATAATATAGAATGTTCTAATTTAATTTTATATACACTTTTTAATATATAATTATTATTATTATTAATTTACAAAATAAAAGGGGGGTGAGACAGCAATGAGAATCGATCTCATGTATCAATTTATATATTTTGTATAGGTAAACCATCAGAATATTGATGATTTATCTTAATATATAGTTTTATGCTTTATTATATAGCTTTTTCATTATATTTATTAAGATAAATCCAAAATAAAAACTATCGTCTTGATGGGGAATCGAACTGTTACTACGACTATTTATAAAACAACCCTACTAACCATCATATTATTGTATTTTATATATTATTTACATATTAAACTATATTATAAGGTTAATTTTATATTATTTATTAGCAAAACTAAAATAAAAACTATCGTCTTGATGGGGAATCGAACCATTTTTACCACTATTTATAAAACAACCCTACTAACCATCATATTATTGTATTCTTATATATTATTTACATATTAAACTATATTATAAGGTTAATTTTATATTATTTATTATATAAACCAAAATAAAAACTATCGTCTTGATGGGGAATCGAACCATTTTTACCACTATTTATAAAACAACCCCTACTAACCATCATATTATTGTATTCTTATATATTATTTACATATTAAACTATATTATAAGATTAATTTTATATTATTTATTATCAAAACCAAAATAAAAACTATCGTCTTGATGGGGAATCGAACCATTTCTAGGATTATTTTTAAAACAACCCTACTAACCATCATATTTGTGTCTTTTTATGTATTATGTACATATTAAACTATATTATAAGGTTAATTTTATATTATTTATTGAACAAAACTAAAATAAAAACTATCGTCTTGATGGGGAATCGAACCGTTTCTACGACTATTTATAAAACAACCCTACTAACCATCATATTTGTGTCCTTTTATGTATTATGTACATATTAAACTATATTATAAGGTTAATTTTATATTATTTATTGACCAAAACTAAAATAAAAACTATCTTCTTGATGGGGAATCGAACCGTTTCTACGACTATTTATAAAACAACCCTACTAACCATCATATTTGTGTCCTTTTATGTATTATGTACATATTAAACTATATTATAAGGTTAATTTTATATTATTTATTGACCAAAACTAAAATAAAAACTATCTTCTTGATGGGGAATCGAACCGTTTCTACGACTATTTATAAAACAACCCTACTAACCATCATATTTGTGTCCTTTTATGTATTATTTATATATTAAACTATATTATAAGGTTAATTTTATATTATTTATTGACCAAAACTAAAATAAAAACTATCGTCTTGATGGGGAATCGAACCGTTTCTACGGTTATTTATAAAACAACCCTACTAACCATCATAGTTGTGTCCTTTTATGTATTATGTACATATTAAACTATATTATAAGGTTAATTTTATATTATTTATTGACCAAAACTAAAATAAAAACTATCGTCTTGATGGGGAATCGAACCGTTTCTATGACTATTTATAAAACAACCCTACTAACCATCATATTTTTGTCTTTTTATGTATTAAGTACATATTAAACTATATTATAATGTAAAGTTAATCTGGCATTTTTATCAAAACCAAAATAAAAACAAGAGACTTGATGGGGAATCGAACCGTTTCTATGACTATTTATAAAACAACCCTACTAACCATCATATTTTTGTCTTTTTATGTATTAAGTACATATTAAACTATATTATAAGGTTAATTTTATATTATTTATTATCAAAACCAAAATAAAAACAAGAGACTTGATGGGGAATCGAACCGTTTCTACGACTATTTATAAAACAACCCTACTAACCATCATATTTGTGTCCTTTTATGTATTATGAACATATTAAACCATATTATAAGGTAAAGTTAATCTTACATTTTTTATCAAAACCAAAATAAAAATATCGTCTTGATGGGGAATCGAACCGTTTCTACGACTATTTATAAAACAACCCTACTAACCATCATATTTTTGTCTTTTTATGTATTATGTACATATTAAACTATATTATAAGGTTAAATTTATATTATTTATTGACCAAAACTAAAATAAAAACAAGAGACTTGATAGGGAATCGAACCATCTGCATAAGATTATATATACATACGCATTATTAATCAACCCTACTAACAATTATAGTAATGTCTTTTTTTATATAATATATTAATATTACTACATAATAGATAATGTTAAAATAGCTACAGTAGCAACTAGTCTCGATATATTATATTAATTATGAGATCGATTCCCATGGGTGGTGATTCACATCTTTTATTATTATTATTTTCCCATACATATTTATAATTAATACTAATGAATAGTGTATATAAATATAATAATATTCTTATATTTATAAAGTTATAATTACTATAGTGGTAAGTATGCTCTATCTATACATGTGTTATATATATATATAACCCTTGAGTTCGATACCCATTGATCGTAATACACTTTTATTTTGTAAAAATAATTATAATCAAATTAAATCTGACTCAATCATATATAATATTTACTAATCAAATAAATCAGAATTAATTATTATTATATTTCTAATTTGTGATGGTGAGTGAATGATTGGTGGTGTAAGTGCGCACTTACTTACTTATCTTGTCTTAATTATTCAACAAAATTAGTAATATAATTTATCAGTATATTATCGTTCTGATGATATATATTTGACGTGGAAATATTATAAGTAAGAATTAATTTAATTAAATACCAAAATCACGTCTATAAATACTCCCCTGAATTATTCAAAATTCCTATAATAAATAAATAAAAATTAAATATAAAAAATAAAAAAAAATATTAAAAAAAAAAAAAAAAAAAAAAACCATGAAAATCCCAAGAAAAAAAAGTAAAAAAAATAAATATATAAATATAATATTAAAATATATATTATTATATCTAAAAGCTACTTGCGCTCCTCCTCCTCCAAAGGAAACTGCCTCTAGCTCCTGCTAAACTGATCCCCAGAGATTGAAGAGGCCTATTACTGTTACTAAGGAGATCCACAAGCATGAACACCACTATCACAATTACCACCCAAAGGAGACTCCTAAATTCCCTAAAAAGCCTAGAAGGTAAAAGGTCAATGTCTGCATCATTGATGAGTTTCCTGAAAACTCATAAAGTGCCCCCGGATCTGCTGAGCTTCCTATGAAGACCAGAACTGAGGTACATTATGAGTACAAGAAACTGCCTCAGGTCTTCTGGAAGGAGAAGAAAAGGGAATATTACACCCATCCTGCGGTGTAATAGCTACAACACTAATAAAAATAGTAACAGTAGCAATAATAATAATAAATTGATATATTTAATATTAATAATCCATTAAATATTATATATTAAAATATTTAATAAGAATAATAATAAAATATAAAATAAAAATAATGAATATTTATTTATTATATATATATATATTTGTTATATTTTATGTTGTATATTTAAACACTATTTATAATTATTATTTATTTATTTATTTATTTATTTATTTATTTATTTATTTATTTATTATTTATTTATTTATTTATTTATTTATTTATTTATTTATTTATTTATTTATTTATTTATTTATTCTTTTTAATTACTATTATTTTTTTTTAATATATTTCTTTAATTATTCTCGACAAAATATAAAAATTTATATATTATCTGTATTTATTGATTGATTGATTGATTGATTGATTGATTGATTGATTTATTGATTGATTGATTGATTGATTGATTGATTGATTGATTCAGATTGATTGATTCAGATTGATTGATTCATGGATGAGTTCTTTATTATGGGATATATAGTTAAATATACCTCTTGCACAATTTTTAAAAAAATTTTTTTTACTTTTTAATATTATATTAAGTAATATTTATGACTACTAATGAAGAAAAAGTATATAATTCATAGTTAAATAAAAAAAAAATTTTATTTATTTATTTTAATTTATTTATTTATTCATTAATTTATTTAAATTTATTTACTTCATTTTATTTACTTCAATTTATTTACATACATAAATACAAATGATCCCATTTTTTGGTCATTTCTTAATATTTCATCCTAACTAATTTATTAATTACACACCAAAATACATCATTTCCTCGTCCAAAATGATTTACTTTCCTAGTATTTTTCGACCTACATTTATAACCTTCATCAATACGAGTTATTTCGCATTTTTTAATAATATAATTTATTAAAAAAAAAAAAAAAAATATTATATAATTGCCGATCACTACTAAGCAAAGTATATTAAAATCCAATGAATAATATATCAAATTATAAATAATATGCTAATACATTAATTGTAAAATAGCTATTCTAGTTAATAATTTTTAAAATTACTAAAAAAATTAATAAAAAATTTCAAAATCATCCAAACATTGTATATATCATACCAATATTAATTCAAAATGAATGATAAATAATTCAAAATATATAACATATACAATTACATATTATTGCCATATTCCTTTATAAATCACTTATTTAAAACAAACACAAATTATTAAATTTTTCATAATTAAAATTTTTTTTTTAAAGAAAAAAAAAGATATAATTGCCGTCCACCATTATTCAAAGCATATTAAAATCAAATAAATAATATATTAAATTATTGATATTTAACAAATATATAATATGGAAAAATAATAAAATAGCAATACTAACTATATTAATAAAATTTTTAAAATTACTAAAAAAATTAAGAAATTACAAAATCATCGAAATATTGTATATATCATACAAATATTAATTAAATATGATTGATAAATAATTCAAAATATAGAGCATACTCAATTACATAGTATTGCCATATTCGTTTATAAATCACTCATTTAAATCAAACACAGGTTATTAAATTTTTCTTAACAAAATTTTTTTATAAAGAAAAAAATTATATAATTGCCGTCCACCATTATTAAAAGCATACTTAAATCCTATAAATAATATATCAAATTACAGATAATTAACACATACATATTATAGCCAAATTGTAAAAAATCGATTCTAGCTAGTTTAAAACATTTTTTGAAATTACTAAAAAAAAAAAAAAAAAATAAAAAAAAATCAAATTCAAAACATTGTCATTTATATACAATATAATATCATTTTTAATAATTAATATATCAAATGATAGATAAATATAAACTACATATTATAGCCTAACTCAATTTCACCTCAATCAATATCTTCAATACGAGTTTTTCAAATTTTTGTAAAAAAATAATTTTAAATTTTGCGAATAGGAAAACGAAAAACTCATAGTGGAAAATCGATTTATTCCAAAAACATATCCTTATATCTGCCCAATAAACATATTCTACGAGAGATAGTCCGAGGCACAGCCTTATTCATGTTTCGACCCCGGCCCCAGTCCCAATATATATACCAGTATATG
>JAWVGU010000194.1:0-40088 GCA_037039885.1 Miamiensis avidus | reverse complement strand
ATGGTAGTTGGGATTAATTATTATTTAGTATGTCCCATCAAGTACCGAGTGAGTCCTAAGTATTTTCGAGAGTGTCCCGTGAGGTACCGAGAGTGTCCCGTGATGTACCGAGGGTGCCCCGTGATGTACCGAGGGTGCCCCCGTGAACTACCGAGGGAGTCCCGAGTAGTCCCAAGAGTATCCCATCAAGTCCCTAGAGTGTCTCGTGAGGTGTCCCGTCAAGTCCCGAGTAATCCCGAGTTGTCCCGAGAGTGTCCGTCAAGTCCCGATGGTGTCCCGAGGATGTCCCGTCAAGTCCCGATGATGTCCCGTCAAGTACCAAGAGTGTCCCGTATACTACTGAGTGTGTCCCAAGTAGTCCCGAGGATGTCTAGCTAAGTCCCAAGGGTTTCCCGTCAAGTCCCGAGGATATCCCGTCAAGTACCGAGAGTGCACCGTCAAGTACTGAATGTGTCCCAAGTAGTCCCTAGGATGTCTAGCTAAGTCCCGAGGATGTACCGTCAAGTACCGAGTAGTCCCGAGTGTGTCCTGTGAGGTACCGAGAGTGTCCCGTGAAGTTCCGAGGGTGTCCCGTCAAGTCCCGAGTAGTCCCGTCAATTCCCGTGGATGTCCCATCAAGTACCGAGTAGTCCCGAGTTGTCCCGAGTGTGTCCCGTGAGGTACCGAGAGTGTCCCGTGAAGTACCTAGTGAGTCCCGAGTAGTCCCGAGGGTGTCCCGTGAGGTACCGATGCTTTCTCGTCAAGTACCTAGTGAGTCCCGAGTAGTCCCGAGGGTGTCCCGTGAGGTACCGATGCTTTCCCGTCAAGTACCGAGTGTGTCCGAGTAGTCCCGAGTGTATCCCGTCAAGTCCCGAGTGTGTCCCGTAAAGTCCCGAGGACGTCCCGTCAAGTACCGAGTAGTACCTAGTTGTCCGGAGTATGTCCCGTGAGGTACCGAGGGTGTCCCGTGAAGTTCCGAGTGTGTCCCGTCAAGTCCCGAGTAGTCCCTTCGTTTTCCCGATGATGTCCCGAGTACTCCCGAGTGTATCCCATGAGGTACCGAGGGTGTCCTGTCAAGTCCCGAGAGTATACGGTGAAGTACCGAAGGTGTCACGTCAAGTCCAAAAAGAGTCTCGTATGGGAGAATAAAAATTTATCCAAAAATTGTCACTTATCTAAATCGCAGATATTAAATTCGATAAAAAGCATACCAATATGTAGCACATATATTAATGCAAATAATCCCCATATTTAATTTTTCCGTATCAATCTTGATCAACTAGATTTTTCCATTTTTTTATCGAAATTTTGCATTTTTTTAGTGCAGTTAGGAAATCGTAAAAATTCTCTGGAGCGGATCGAAAAAAAAAAAATGATCCTCTTGCATTCGCCTGATCTATCGTTTGCACGAGTCACATTTCAAGGCATCGGGAAATTCGACTTTTGACCCGACTCCAGTCCTAATATATATATACGCAGTATATAAACTAAACCAACATGTATATGACCAACCCCTACCCACTATAGGATTCTATTTATTTGTCCCTAATTCAATTTTATTATATTTTTTTTTATTTTTCTTCATTTTTTCAAATTATTTAAATTATTTAAATTATTTAAATTTTTTTTTTTTTTTTTTTTTTTTTTTTTTTAATTAATTTGTAATTTTTTTTGAAAATTTAAGATATTTTTTAATATTAAATAGTATTTTTTTTTTAAAATAATTTAATATTTACAAATTTTTAATTGAAATTCTATTTTTTTATAAAATATTATTTTTATTTATAAATTAAATATTTTTTTTTAAATATTCAATTTATTTAATTATTTATTTTTTATGTAATTTGTTTATTAAAAATTATAATTATTATTATAAACAAAATAATAAGATAATAAAGAAGATTAGAAGAAAGAAAAATAAATAGAATTATAAATAATATATAAAAAATATATTAAAAATAAAATTGATATATTTAGAATATAATTTTATTAACTATATTAAATTTTTAAATATATTTTGTATGTGTATATGTACTTTAATATGGTCAAAAAAAAAAAAAAAAATTATTATTATTTATTCTAAAATTTACAATATATATTATAACTAACCTTATTGATTATAAAACAAATTTGACATACTATTTATATTATTAATATTTATTTAATGTAAATGATATTTAATAATTATTATTAGTATTATAAAATTAATATGAAATGTTTATTTATAAAAATATATATTTAAAAGTTGAAAAAAGTAGAAATCTAATCAATTTTATAAATTTATTTACTAAAATTTATATTAAGTGTTTTTACCTCAAAAATCGTAATCACTATGTTCGTGATTATAAACTCATATAATAGTGATTATGATTATGAACTTAGTGATTATGAAATCACAAAATTAATGATTATTAAATCACAAAATTAATGATTATTAAATATTATTAATCTAATACAATATATATATAAACAACAAAAACAAAATGATAAATATAATTTTACTAAATAAAAAATAAAAAATGCTATAGATTAAAATAAATTGATAATAATTTATAATAATTTTTGTAGAAATCATTTAATAATGATGGAGTATATACTAATAAATATTGGAAATAAATGATTTTATAAAATAAAAGTAAAATTGACGAAATTATTTGCAATAGAAAAGCAATTATTAATTATAATATGATAATAATCTACAAATAATATCCTCACAAAATTTAAAATAAAAAAACACATATTAAATATAATTTTCTTCATTTTAAACAAAAATATTATCGTAAATTAATGTTTAAAGAAGTGAGATTTTTTGTAAGTTTTTCAAGTGATTTTCCAAATTAAGTGCATTCTTCCTAACCAATATTATTTTCCCTATTAAAAATAATTAATTTTTTAGTTTTAATTATTAAATAATGATGGAGTTGTAATAAATTATTATTTTAAAAATAAAAGTAAAATTGTGTTAATTATTTCAATATTAAATTTGCGAATGTTTACCTTTCATGGTTTCGACATTACTAGAAATTAAATAAGAGATAGAAAAACAATTATTAAAATTATAACATGATAATAAATTACAAATAATATCCTCACAAATTTTAAAAATAAACATTCAATATTTTTTCATTATGAAATTAATAAAACAAAGGAGGAAAAATTTGCTATTTCTTAGAAGCTAGAAATTCCATTATTAATATAATTTTCTCTATTTAATAAAAATATTACTTTAAATCAATGTTTCTCAAATGATATTTTTGTTGTTTTGATATATATGTATATAAATTATATAAATTAATAAATATTAATAATTTTTGTTGTTTTGATATATATAAATTTAATTAATAATTTTTGTTGTTTTAATGTATATATAAGTGTAATTAATAATTTTTGTTGTTTTGATATATATATACTTATAAATTAAATTAATAATTTTGTTGTTTTGATTATATATTTAATAAGGCCAAATTATTAGGCTAAATAAATAATAAATAAAAGATTTATAAATTAATTAAAAAAACTAAAAAAATAAAACAATACAAAAACAACACAAAAAAAAAAATGGGAAAACAAATAAAATAAAAAACACTCCCCAAAAAATATAAAAAAATAAAATAAAACCACTTGCCATAAGTCTGCCCCCCTCCCCCACAAGAAGTTTCTCCCCAAGTGTAATATTATTTTTTATTATATATATATTATATTTTGTTTTTTTCAGTTTTTTCTGCATATTTTGATTAGTGCTTTTATTATTTTTTGAACACAATATTTTACTTTTTAAAAAAATTATCTAATAGTTTAATTTTGTTTTTTTCAGTTTTTTCTGCATATTTTGATTTGTGCTTTTATTATTTTTGAACACAACACTTTTATACTTTTAAAACAAATTTAATAATTTTTTTAATATAAATATACATATGTATACATATGGTATACATATGTATTAGGGATATTTGATTGGATTTTGAGATTTTTTTGTCCTTTCTTCTGAGATTGACCTCTCTTCTGCCTCTCCTCTACTTCCACAATGGTACTACATTGTACGTATGTGGCTAGAGTAGTAATTGGGGTTGTACTGAAATAATCCTGCGTGGCGAGGCAATTCGCGTGGCAGGTAAATTAGGTACTGAGGTCAACTTTCAACCTTCTCAACTCTACTTCTTTCCCGCTTATTCCGAACTGGTGAGGTAATTCGCTATTCGGTAGGGAATAGAAAGGTACTTTGTACCATCACAACGAAGGCACTAGTTCATCGTTGTGAATTGAGTTGAGAAGGGCTTTTCCAACCTTCACAATGGTACTATATTGTACCCGTGAAAACGGAATAGCATAGAAAGTTGACTTTAATATAGAGTCAATCCAGAGGGGGGGGGGAAATTATCTAATAGTTTAATTTTGTTTTTTTTCAGTTTTTTCTGCATATTTTGATTAGTGCTTTTATTAATTTTTTGAACACACCACTTTTATACTTTTTTAAACAAACTTAACAATTTTTTTTGCACAAAGAAATAAATTTAATTCTTTAAAATCCGAATTATACATATGTTTTTCAATCTGTTTTTTTAAATTCAATAATCATAATTAGTGTATAAAAAATACAAAATAATTACCATATAATTATAAAATTAGTAAATCCGGGAAGCTCATCTTTTGCGATGAGTAAAATAGGGTAAACACCATTGCCCTCAGCTCCGGCGACGCCAACCGGATCGTGGAGGCCTACTAAAAGTAGATCCACGAGCCGGAAAGGATTGAGTCGGAGATGGAGCCCGAAGTCGAGGGGGGCTTCTATGCCTACGACGACATCCTGGACGCCAAAGTGGAGGTAAAAATATTTTTTTATTATATGATATATATTGTGAGGTCATATAAAAAATTTATGAATTAATCACAATTACTGTGATTAATTCATAAATTTTTTATATGAGCTCACAATATATATAAAATCAAATATTAAATTATTTTTTTTAAATAAACTTATACAGAAAGGAAAAGTCAAGCTCCTTTATAAATGGCGCGGCTCCCAAGAAAACACTTGGGTGGAGTCGGAAGTCGCTCAGGACTTCGCCGGACTTGAGACCATCGTCCGGAGACAGCTGCTTCTTATAAAGAAGTACAAGCTTAGCCTCCGGACGGTGGAGGAAAAGGAGGAGAATCTAGTCTCCCCCATCGAGTGGGCCGAAAGGCTTACGAAGATGGGGTGCTATGATGTAGCGCTTCTGCCTGGCAGAGTAAATTTTAATTAATTTTAAATATTATATATTATTTGATTTTAAATTTAGCCCTGTTTTTTTAAATATAAAAACAGGGCTAAATTTAAAATCAAATAATATATAATTAATTTTTTTGGGATTGGCAATTTTATTTATGTTTTTATTTTTATTTTTTTCAGTGTTAACTCCCCTTTTTCCTCTCAAAGGAATCCTACATTATATAGTAGTTTTCCCATAGGGATTTCTAAGACTAGTTCTTAGAAATCCCTATTCCGGTCGCTTACCTGGTTGATAATCAACCAGGTGACCTCCTCCAGTTCTTTCGGGATAACCTCCCAAAGCAGCACGATTCTGCTGAAAACCCAGACATCTTCATCTCCGTTGAAGATGTCTAGGTTTAGCTGGGGGAGTTTAACGCCTTAATTAATTAGGAGCCCTCTGCAGAAGTGCTGGATAAAATTTTTATTCATTTAGAAGAATTCAGGTAAATAATTAGTCTCTATATATTTAATTTATTACTATATAAAATTATTGATAAGAAAAAAATTTGACATTTTAATAAATAAATTATTAAAATGTTAAATTTTTTTCAAGTCAATAAGTCTAGATATAAAATAGTTTAATGAATTTATGTATTTTTTTTAGAAATTAGACGAAAGCCACTGTTAAAAATTTATTTAAAAACTTTTCTTGGAGTACTCTTGAAAATTGGCACCTGGATGAATTTTCAACCTCTTGCAATGCCACCTAAAAACTCCTCAACCTTTAAGTAAAATTATATAATTATATAATTAAATCATAAATATTTTTTTTTATATATATAGAATGCATAAATATCGCGCATTAATAATCTTGTGAGCCAGGCTAATTAAAACGATGACATGTAGGACAAGAATAAAAGAAAGAAAATCATGAAGTCCTTGTAGGACAAGTTTAATGTCCTACATGTCTACCAAATCCTCTCCTATATCCCTGCCTATGACCTCGCTAGAGTCCAGAAAACATACTGTGACAAATAAGCTAATAAGTTTATTTAAGAAGTAAAATAAAATAAAGAGTAAAAATGAAAATATAAATTTATATATATATAAATTATTTAAATTTTATATATATATATTTATTTCTTATATATTTTAAAATAAACATACATTTTTATATAAATAAATATTAAGGGAAATTTGAAAAATTTTGACAAGTATCAAAGTTTTTTTTTAGATAAACTTTCATGTTTTATCACTGAATTTTTTTATAATAATAATATAATTTTTATATGTTTTTTAAAATTTAAATAAATATATTAATTTTATATTATAATTTTTATAAATTTTATAAATAATTTTTTTGATAATATTTTAAAAATGATAGAATCTAATTTTACAAAATAAATATAATAAAAAATGCTATAGATTAATATAAATTGATAATAATTAAAATAGAAATCCAAAATAAGAATAACAAACAAATTTTAACAATGTATGCTATATATTATATTATAACAAATTATAAAAATATCTAACTAAAAGAATTTATCTATTATTGAAAATTAATTTATATAAGATGATATTTATTATATTTAAGACATATAAATGAAGTAAATATAAATTTATATTCTAAATAAAGTATTAAATTTAATAATTTAATAAAATATATAATAAACAAGTTTATTAAATATATATTTATTTATTAATTAATTAAATCATGTTTTTCAAGTGATTTTCTAAAATAAGTGTGTCCTTCCCAATCAATATTACTTCTCTTATTAAAAATAAATAATGTTCAGTTTTACATTTTACTTATAATTATTTAATAATGATGGTGTATAATTAATTATTGGAAGTTAATGATTATTTTAAAAAATAAAAGTAAAATTGACGAAATTATTTCATTTTTAAATTTGCGAATATTTGACCTTTTGTGGTTACGAGATTTGTAGAAAATAAATATGCAATAGAAAAGCAATTATTAATTATAATATGATAATATATAATTTAGAAATAATATCCTCAAAAATTTTAAAATAAAAAAACATTCAATATTTTTAATTATGAAATTAATAAAACAAAGGAAAAAAATTTGCTATTTCTTTGAAGCTGAAAAAATGTCCATTATAAATATAATATTCTCCATTTAAAAAAATAGTCCCATAAATTAAGGTTTAATTATGTGAGGTTTGTATGTTTCTCAAGTGATTTTCCAAATTAATTGCAACTTTAATCACAAATATTGCTTTCCCTAATAAAAATATTTAATTTTCAGTTTTACATTTTATTTATAAATGTATAATAATGATGGAGTATAATAAATATTGGAAGTAAATGATTATATTAAAAAACAAAAGTAAAATTGACGAAATTATTTCATTTTTAAATTTGCGAATGTTTGACCTTTTATGGTTTCGAAATTTGTAGAAATTATATATATAAATATGCAATAGAAAAGCAATTATTAAATAGCATTCAATATTTTTTTAATTATGAAATTAGTAAAACAAAGGAAGTAAAAATTTAAATTTCTTTGAAGCTGAAATTTCCATTATAAATATAATATTCTACATTTAAAAAAAATAGTACCATAAATAAACGTTTAAAGAAGATAAGTTTGTAAGTTTTTAAGTGATTTTCCATATTAAGTGCATCTATAATTACTAATTTTATTATTCCTATTAAAAATAATTAATTTTCAGTTTTACATTTTATTTATAATTATTTAATAATGATGGAGTATAATATATAGTTGCAGTAAATAATTATTTTATAAAATAAAAGTAAAATTGACAAAAATTATTTCATTTTTAAATTTGCGAATGTTTGACCTTTTATGGTTTCGAGATTTGTACAAATTAAATATGCAATAAAAAAGCAATTATGAATTATAATATGATAATAATTTAGAAATAATATCCTCACAAATTTTAAAATTAAAAAACATTCATTTTTAATTATGAAATTAATATATATAATAAAGGAAGAAAACTTTTCAATTTCTTTAAAGCTGAAATTTCCTTAATGAATATTACTTTCTCCATATTAAAAAAAAATAGTACGCTAAAATTAACGTTTAAAAAATTAGGTTTGTAAGTTTTTTAAGTGATTTTCCAAATTAAGTGCATCTTTAATCACTAATTTTATTAAACTTATTAGAAATAATTAATTTTTGAAGTAGTTATTTCATTTTTAAATTTGCGAATGTTTGACCTTTTATGGTTTCGAGATTTGTAGAAATTAAATTTGCCATAAAAAAAAAGCAATTATTTATTATAATATTATAACAATTATGAAATAATATCCTCACCAATTTTAAAATAAAAAAACATTCTATATTTATTAATTATAAAATTAATATAACAAAGGGATAAAAATTTGTTATTTCTTTGAAGCTGAAATTTCCTTAATGAATGCTATTTCTTTAAAGCTGAAATTTCCATTATATATATAATTCTTCAATTAAAAAAATAGTACCATAAATTAACGTTTAAATAAGTGAGGTTTGTAAGTTTCTCAAGTGATTTTCCAAATTAAGTCCATACTTAATCACCAATATTAAAAATAATTATTTTTCAATTTTACATTTTATTTATAATTATTTAATAATGACGGAGTATAATAAATAGGTGCAGTAAATGATTATTTTAAATAATAAAAGTAAAATTGACGAAATAATTTCATTTTAAATTTAATTGACGAAATTATTTCATTTTTAAATTTTTGAATGTTTTACCTTTTATGGTTTAGAGATTTGTACAAATTTAATATGCAATGGAAAAGCAATAATTAATTAGTATATGATAATAATTAAGAATTAATATCCTCATAAATTTTAAAATAATATATATAACATTCCCATTATTAATATAATTTTCTCTATATTTAATAAAATTATTACCCTAAATCAATGTTTAAAGAAGTGAGATTTGTAAGTGTTTCTAGTGATTATCCGAATTAAGTTTATCCTTTATAACCTATATTATTTCTCCTATTAAAAATAATTAATTTTCAGTTTTACATTTTATTTATAATTATTTAATAATGATGGAGTATAATAAATATTGGAAGTAAATGATTATTTTAAAAAATAAAAGTAAAATAGACGAAATTATTTTATTATTAAATTTGAGAATGTTTACCTTTTTTGTTTTCGACATTTCTAGTATTTTATTGATAATAATACATATATTTTATTTTATAATCATTATTTATTAATCATACATTTTAAAATTTATTTATTAAAATAAATTATAAAATTATATTATAATATAGTAAAACATAATATTTATCCATAAAATTAATTCTTATAATATGGATTTGTCAGATTAAAACACCATAATACAATATATTATATTAGGTTATATTTTATATTTACTTTAAATTGATGGTTATTTCATTAGCTAATAATAACTCATTTATTTATTAAATTTTTCTTAATTCTTATTTAATGTAGTTTGGCACATATTTGTCATATATTTATTAAACCATATATTTATTTTTTACCCTTTCATTTTTTACTTTTATTGTAACAAATAATTATTTCTAAGCCACTAATTCTTTATTATATATTTAGGATATACTATATTTTTATTATAAAATATTTATCATTGTAGTACTTGATATATCATATGCTTTAATAACTAATACATTACGCTGCTCAACTTAAATTAGTTTTAATCATACAAATTTGATTAGCATTAATATATCACAATTTTTTATTCATTATTTTAATATAGCAAAATCAATAAAATATTTTCAAATTAATTTATATATAAATTATAAATAGTATTGATTTTTCAAGGTAGCCTTATTTAAAAAATTATCTAATTTTTAAAATTTTCAAACATAAATAAAATAATATATATTTTAATTATAATTTTTTTTTATTTTTATCTTTCTATCTAAATATTCATAATTCATAAATTTAATGAAAAAAATTATATATTTTTAAACAGAATAATATTTATAAAAATTATTATTTTGATATAAAATTTGAAAACTCTTTATTTTTTGAAGGTATATCAAAAATACTGTAAAAGTATTTTATAAAAAGTATATTTGAATGAATAATGTGTTTTATGAAGTTATATAACTGTTTAACAACATTAGATGTTGTAAAAAAGAGAGTGTTCGATAAAATATTTTCATATGTTCAAAAACATATAAAAACTCATTATTACATAGAATTTAGTGATAAAACATGAAAACTCACCTTATATAACCATATAATACTATCAAGATTTAATTTAACCGCAATTATTTTTGAAAATTAATTTATATAAGATGTATATAAATGTGTAAAAATCCCTGCTAATAAATTTAAAGATTAAAAAAAATATTATAAACATTTATAATATATTTTTTAAGATATATAAATGAAATAAATTTTAATTGATATACTAAATAAAATGTTAAATTTTATAATTTAATAAAATATATAATAAACAAGTTCATTAAATATTATATATTTATTTATTTATTTATTTATTTATTTATTTATTTATTTATTTATTTATTTATATATTTATTAAATCAAGTTATTCGAGTGATTTTCCAAATTAAGTGCATCCTTCATCACCAATAATATTAAGCCTATTAAAAATAAATAATTTTCAGTTTTACATTTTATTTAATTATTTAATAAAGATGGAGTATAATAAATATTGGAAGTAATTGAAATAAAAAATAAAAGTAAAATTGAAATTAAATATTTTTAATTTTGCGAATGTTTGACCATTTCTGGTTGAGAGATTTGTATAAATAAAATTTTCTTCATATTAAAATAATAATACCAAAAAATTAATGTATAAAGAAGTGAGGTTTGTAAGTTTTTCAAGTGAAATTCCATATTAATTGCATCCAAAATTATCAATTTTATTATTCCTATTAAAAATAAATAATTTTCAGTTGTACATTTTATTCAAAATTATTTAATAATGATGGAGTAGATATAATAAATATAATAAATATTGGAAATAAATTATTTTATAAAATAAAAGTAAAATTGACGAAATTATTTCATTTTTAAATTTGCAAATGTTTAACCTTTTATGCTTTTGACATTAGTAGAAATTAAAAATGCAATAGAAAATCAATTATTAATTATAACATGATAATAATTTACAAATAATATCCTCACAAAATTTGAAATAAAAAAACATTCAATATTTTTTAATTATGAAATTATTAAAATAAAGGAAGTAAAATATGATATTTCTTTGAAGCTGAAATTTCAATATTAAATATAATGCAATTTCTTTTAAGCTGAAGTTTCCATATTAAATATAATTTTCTTTATTAAAAAAAAATATTATCATAAATTAATGTTTAAAGAAGTGAGGTTTGAAAGTTTTTCAAGTGATATTCCAAATTAAGTGCATCTTTCCTAACCAATATTATTTTCCCTATTAAAAATAATTAATTTTTTAGTTTTATATTTTATTTATAATTATTTCTAAATTTGAATGTTTACTTTTTATGGTTTCGACATTTGTAGAAATTAAATATGCTATAGAAAGGCAATTATTAACTAAAACATGGTAATAAATTACAAAAAATATCCTCACAAATTTTAAAAATAAATATTCAATATTTTTTCATTATGAAATTATATAATAAAACAAAAGAAGAAAATTTGTAATTTCTTTGAAGCTAGAAATTCTAATATTAATATAATTTTCTCTAATAATAAATTTGATCAATTTTAACTCAGGCTTTTTAATTAAAAATTTAAAAAATGAATATTAATTAAATTTTTATCATATTTATTAATAAATGAATCTTTAATCACGAATATTATTTTGCAAATTAAAAATTATTAATTTTAATTTTTACATTTTATTTATAATTATTTAATAATGATGGAGTATAATATATAAGTGCAGTAAATAATTATTTTATAAAATAAAAGTAAAATTAACAAAATTTTCATTTTTAAATTTGCGAATGTTTGACATTTTATGCTTTCGAGTTTGTAGAAATTAAACATGTAATAGAAAAGAAATTAATAATTATAATATGATAATAATTTACAAAAAATATCTTCACAAATTTTAAAAAATATTCATAATTTTTTTAATTGTGAAATTAATAAAACGTTAGACGAAAAATTTGCTATTTCTTTGAAACTGAAAATTACATAATTAATATAATTTTCTCCATATTACTCAAATTTAATGTTTAAAAAAGTGAGGTTTGTAAGTTTTTAAAGTGATTTTGAAAATTAACTGCATCCTTCCTAACTAATATTATTAACATTATTAAAAATAATTAATTTTTAATTTATAATTATTTAATAATGATGGAGTATAATAAAAATTGGAAGTAAATGATTATTTTAAAAAACAAAAGTAAAATTGACGTAGTTATTTCATTTTTTAATTTGCCCTTTTATGGTTGTAGAAATTTAATATGCAATAGAAAAGTAATTATTAATTATAATGATAATAATTTATAAATAATATACTCACAAATTTTAAAATAAAAAAACATTCAATATATTTTCACTATGAAATTAATACAACAAAGGAAGAAAAATTTGCTATTTCTTTGAAGCTGAAATTTCCATTATAAATATAATATTCTCCATTAAAAATAAAAATAGTACCATAAATAGATGCTTAAAGAAGTGATGTTTTTAAGTTTCTCAAATGATTTCCCAAATTAAGTCCATACTTCCTAATCAATTTATCTTCTCATATTAAAAATAAATAATTATCAGTTTTACATTTATTTAATAATAATGGAGTATAATAAATAGGTGCAGTAAATGATTTTATAAAATAAAATTAAAATTAAAGAAATTATTTCATTTTTAATTTGCGAATGTTTAACCTTTTATGCTTTCGAGATTTTAGAAATTAAATATGCAATAGAAAAGAAATTAATAATTATAATATGATAATAATTTACAAATAATATTATCACTAATTTTATAATAAAATAATATTCAATATTTTTTCATAATGAAATAAATTATAAAAAGGAAGAAAAATTCGCTATTTCTTTAAAGCAGAAATTTCCATAATAAATATAATTTTCTACATATTAAAAATAATATTACTCTAAATTAACGCTTAAAGAAGTGAGGTTTATAAGATTCACAGGTGATTTTCTAAATTAAGTGCTTCCTAATTAATTTTAATTCTCCTATTAAAATTAATTAATTTTCAGTTGTTCATTTTATTTATAATTATTTAACAATGATAGAGCATAATAAATATGTGCAGTAAATGATTATTTTATAAAATAAAAGTAAAATTGACGAAATTACTACATTTTTTAATTTGCGAATATTTGACCTTTTGTGGTTACGAGATTTGTAGAAAATAAATACGCAATAGAAAACAATTATTAATTATATATAACATGATAATAATTTACAAATAACATCCTCACAAATTTTATAATAAAATAGCATTCAATAATTTTTAATTATGAAATTAATAAAATAAAGGAAGAAAAATTTCCTTTTGCTTTGAAGCTAGAAATTCCATTATAAATATAATATTCTCCTTTTAAAAAAAATAATACCATAAATTAACGTTTAAGGAAGTGAGGTTTGTAAGTTTCTCTCAAATCATTTTTCAAATTAAGTGCATCCTTAATCACCAAAATTTAAAATAATTAATTTTCAGTTGTACATTTTATTTATAGTTATTTAATAATGATGGAGTATAATAAATAGAAGCAGTAAATGATTATTTTATAAAATAAAAGTAAAATTGATGTAATTATTTCATTTTTCAATTTGCGAATTGCTTGACCTTTTATGCTTTCGACATTTGTAGAAATTAAATATGCATTAGAAAATCAATTAATAATTATAATATCATAATAATTTAAAAATAATAATATCCTCACAAATTTTAAAATAAAAAGCAATTAATATATTTCATTATGAAATTAATAAAACAAAGGAAGAAAAATTTGCTATTTCTTTGAAGCCATTATTAATATAATTATCTCTATATTTAATAATAATATTACTATAAATCAATGTTTAAAGAAATGAGGTTTGTAAGTTTTTATAGTGATTTTCCAAATTAAATGCATCCTTCATCACCGATATTAAATATATTTAGTTATCAGTTGTACATTTTATTTATTATTATTAAATAATGATGGAGTATATATAATAAATGTTGGAAATAAATGATTTTAAAAAATAAAAGTAAAATTGTCGAAATTATTACATTTTTAAATATGCGAATGTTTGAACTTTTATGGTTTCTAGATATGTAGAATTAATTATATGCAATAGAAAAGAAATTATTAATTTTATATATTATGATAATAATTTACTAATAATATTCTCACAAATTTTGAAATAAAAAAAACATTCAATATTTTTTAATTGAGAAATTAATAAAATAAAGGAATAAAATATGCTAATTCTTTTGAGCTGAAATTTCCATTATAAATATAATTTTCTCCATATTAATTAAAATAGTAACCTAAATTAATGTCTAAAAAAGTGAGGTTTGTAAGTTTCTTAAGCGATTTTCTAAATTAAGTGCGTCCTTCCTAATCAATTTTACTTATCAAATTTAAAATAATTAATTTTCTGTTGTACATTTTATTTATATTTATTTAATAATGATGGAGTATAATAAATAGGAGCAGTAAATGATTATTTATAAAATAAAAGTATAATAGAAGAAAATATTTTATTTTTTCAATTAGCGAATGTTTTATTTTTTATGACATTTGTAGAAATTAAATATGCAATAGAAAAGTAATTATTAATTATAGTATGATAATAATTTATAAATAATATCCTCACAAATTTTAAAATAAAAATACATTCAATATTTTTTCATAATTAAATTAATAAAACAAAGGAAGAAAATTTGCTATTTCTTAGAAGCTAGAAATTCCATTATTAATATAACCTTCTCTATATTTAATAAAAAAATTAAATTAAATCAATATTTAAAGAAGTGATGTTTGTAAGTTTTTCAATTGATTTTCCAAATTAAGTTTATCCTTCATAACCAATATTATTTCTCATATTAAAATAATTAATTTTCTGTTTTACATTTTATTTATAATTATTTAATTATAATTATTTAATAATTATGGAGTATAATAAATAGGCTCAGTAAATGATTATTTTTTAAAATAAAAGTAAAATTGACAAAATTATTTCATTTTTAATTTGCGAATGTTTGACCTTTTATGGTTTCGACATTTGTAGAAATTTAATATGCAATAGAAAAGCGATTATTAATTATAATATGATAATAATTTAGAAATAATATCCTCACAATTTTTAAAAAAATATTCATAATTTTTTTAATTGTGAAATAAATAAAACGTAAGAAGAAAATTTGCTATTTCTTTGAAACTGAAAATTACATAATTAATATAATTTTCTCCATATTACTCAAATTTAATGTTTAAAAAAGTGAGGTTTGTAAGTTTTTAAAGTGATTTTGAAGATTAACTGCATCCTTCCTAACCAATATTATTAACACTATTAAAAATAATCAATTTTAATTTTTAAATTTAATTTATAATTATTTAATAATGATGGAGTATAATAAACATTGGAAGTAAATGATTATTTTAAAAAATAAAAGTAAAATTGACGTAGTTATTTCATTTTTTAATTTGCGAATGTTTGACCTTTTATGGTTTCGACATTTGTAGAAATTTAATATGCAATAGAAAAGCAATTATTAATTATAATATGATAATAATTTATAAATAATATCCTCACAAATTTCAAAATAAAAAAACATTCAATATATTTTCAATATGAAATTAATACAACAAAGGAAGAAAAATTTGCTATTGCTTTGAAGCTAGAAATTCCATTATAAATATAATATTCTCCATATTAAAAAAAAATAGTACCATAAATTAACGTTAAAGGAAGTGAGGTTTGTAAGTTTCTCAAATGATTTTTCTAATTAAGTGCATCCTTAATCACCAAAATTTAAAATAATTAATTTTCAGTTGTACATTTTATTTATAGTTATTTAATAATGATGGAGTATAATAAACATTGGAAGTAAATGATTATTTTATAAAATATAAGTAAAATTGACGAAATTATTTCATTTTTAAATTTTCGAATGTCTAACCTTTTATGCTTTCGAGATTGTAGAAATTAAATATGCATTAGAAAATCAATTAATAATTATAATATCATAATAATTTAAAAATAATAATATCCTCACAAATTTTAAAATAAAAAAACAATTAATATATTTTATTATGAAATTAATATAGCAAAGTTACAAAAAAATTTTGTAATTAATTTATTTCAAATTTGGCGCTATTTTCTTAATAATTTAAAATTATGTGCAATTGTTTAATTTTATTATTAATTGTTGAGAATTCAAGCTAATTTTTGAAATTATTACATAGTATTTGATTTAACGTATTATATAAAAGGGTGATCACTTAATTAATATTTAAATAATCGAATCAATTGTTAACCAATAATCTCAAATGTTGAAATCTATTAGACTCCCTTGAAAAATCAATAAAATTTATTAATTATATGTATAACATAATTTGATAATTTTTTTGTTGATTTTGCTATAAAACAAAGGAAGAAAAATTTGCTATTTCTTTGAAGCCATTATTAATATAATTATCTCTATATTTAATAAAAATATTACTATAAATTAATGTTTTTAGAAGTGAGATTTGTAAGTTTTTATAGTGATTTTATTATAAGTTGTACATTTTATTTATTATATAATAAGTGTTGGAAATAAATGATTTAAAAAATAAAAGTAAAATTGTCGAAATTATTACATTTTTAAATATGCGAATGTTTGACCTTTTATGGTTTCGACATATGTAGAAATTTAATATGTAATAAAAAAGCAATTATTAATTATAATATGATAATAATTTACTAATAATATTCTCACAAATTTTGAAATAAAAAAACATTCAATATATTTTCACTATGAAATTAATACAACAAAGGAATACAAATTTGCTATTTCTTTTGAGCTGAAATTTCCATTATAAATATAATTTTCTCCATATATATTAAAATAGTAACCTAAATTAATGTCTAAAAAGGTGAGGTTTGTAAGTTTCTCAAGTGATTTTCTAAATTAAGTGCGTCCTTCCTAATCAATTTTACTTATCCAATTAAAAATAATTAATTTTCGGTTTTACATTTTATTTATAATTATTTAATAATAATGGAATATAATATATAGTAGCAGTAAATGATTATTTTAACAAATAAAAGTAAAATTGACGAAATTATTTCATTTTTAAATTTGCGAATGTTTGACCTTTTATGGTTTCGAGATTTGTACAAATTAAATATGCAATAGAACTGCAATTATTAATTATAATATGATAATAATTTATAAATAATATCCTCACAAATTTATAATAAAAAAACATTCAATTTATTTTCACTATGAAATTAATCCAACAAAGGAATACAAATTTGCTATTTCTTGAAGCTAGAAATCCCATTATTAATATAACCTTCTCTATATTTAATAAAAATATTACCTTAAATCAATATTTAAAGAAGTGAGGTTTGTAAGTTTTTCAAGTGATTTTCCAAATTAAGTTTATCCTTCATAACCAATATTATTTCTCCTATTAAAAATAATTAATTTTTAGTTTTACATTTGATTTATAATTATTTAATAATGATGGAGTATAATAAATATTGCAAGTAAATGATTATTTTAAAAAATAAAAGTAAAATTGATGAAAATATTTCATTTTTAAATTTGCGAATGTTTGACCTTTTATGCTTTTGATATTTTTAGAAATTAAATATGCAAGAAAAAAAAATTAATTATAAATGATAATAATTTACAAATAATATTATCACTAATTTTATAATAAAATAACATTCAATATTTTTTAATTGTGAAATTAATAAAACAAAGGAAGAAAAATTTGCTATTTCTTTGAAGCTAGAAATTTCATTATTATTATGTTCTTCTCTATTTTTAATAAAATATTACCTTAAATCAATATTTAAAGAAGTGAGGTTTGTAAGTTTTTCAAATGATTTTCCAAATTAAGTTTATCCTTCATAATCAATATTATTTCTCATATTAAAAATAAGTAATTTTCTGTTTTACATTTTATTTATAATTATTTAATAATGATGGAGTATAATAAATAGGTTCAGTAAATGATTATTTTAAATAATAAAAGTAAAATTGACGAAATTATTTCATTTTTAAATTTGCGAATGTTTGACCATTTATGCTTTCGACATTTGTAGAAATTAAATATGCAATAGAACTGCAATTATTAATTATAGTATGATAATAATTTATAAATAATATCCTCATAAATTTTAAAATAAAAAAACATTCAATATATTTTCATTATGAAATTAATACAACAAAGGAATACAAATTTGCTATTTCTTTGAAGCTGAAATTTCCATTATAACAATAATATTCTCTATTTAAAAAAAATTAATGCCATAAATTAACGTTTAAAGAAGTGATGTTTGTAAGTTTCTCAAATGATTTTCCAAATTAAGTGCATCCTTAATCACCAATATTACAAATAATTAATTTTTAGTTTTATATTTTATTTATAATTATGTAATAATGATGGAGTGCAATAAATAGGTTTAGTAAATGATTATTTTAAAAATAAAAGTAAAATTGACTTAATTATTTCCTTTTTCACCTTGCGAATGTTTGACCTTTTTTGTGCTTTCTACATTTGTAGAAATTAAATATGCAATAGAAAAGCAATTAATAACTATAATATTATATAAAAGAAGATACAAAAATGATAAAGGGGATTAAGATAACTGTATAACGTATAGCCTTCATCTATTATAATTTAGAAATAATATCCTCACAAATTTTAAAATAAAAAAACAATCAATATATTTTAATTATGAAATTAATAAATCAAAAGGAAGAAAAATTTGCTATTTCTTTGAAGCTGAAATTTCCATTATTAATATAATTTTTTATATATTTAATAAAAATATTACCTTAAATCAATGTTTAAAGAAATGAGGTTTGTAAGTTTTCTAGTGATTTTCCAAATTAATTTTATCCTTCTTAACCTTAAAATAATTTATCGAATACTCTTTTTTTTACAACATCTGACGGTGTCAAATATTTATATAGCTTTATAAAACGCATTTTCCGCTCTAATATACTTCTTATAAAATCCTTTTAGAGTATTATTGATATACTTTCAAAAATAAAGATTTCACAAATTTTATAGCATAATTTTAATTTTTATAAATATTATCCAGTTTAAAAATACATAATTTTTTTCATTAAATTTATGAATTATGAATATTAAGATAGAAAAATAATAATTAAAAAAATTAAAATTAAAATATATATTACATTTTTTATGTTAGAAAATTTTATAAATTAGATATTTTTTATATAGTTTTATTATAATTTGTTGAGAATTCAAACTAATTTTTAAATGATTATAAAGTATTAGATTTAGTGTATTTTATAAAGAGGTTGTCACTTAATTAATATTTTAATAATCTAATCAATTGTTAACAAATAGACTTAATAGTAGAAAACAATCAGGATACCTTGGAAAATCAATATTATTTATTTTACTTTTATTTTTTAAAATCATTTACTTCCAATATTTATTATAATCCATCATTATTAAATAATTATAAATAAAATGTTAAATTGAAAATTAATTATTTTTAATAGGAGAAATAATATTGTATGTTCAAAAACATATAAAAACTCATTATTATATATAATTTAGTGATAAAAAACATGAAAATTGACCTTATAAAACCATATAGTACTATCAGAATTTGTTATAACCGCAATGCATAAAATTTACAAAGAAAATATCAATTTATTTTATAAATAAAAATAGAACTATTTACAAGCTTAAACTATGTTAAAATTAGTCCTAAAATGATACATATAATGTATATTAATGATCCTATATAAATTTTCTGAAGTTATATCACTGTCTGACATTGTCCTATATTTGTCAGATAATGTCCAATAAATGTCCCATATTGTCCGATAGATTTTCACATAGGCTATAGTATATATATTCTTATTGTTATCAAAATCTAGTGGTAAAAGATATTAAACTAATTCCAAATAACTTCTATTCTCTTTTCAACTACTCCAAGTATGTTTGTTCTTGTTACAATAAACATTTACACTTTAATACAATTATACAGCACACAAACTTTAATAAAGAGGAATTTATATATATTTCGAATGACAAATGTTATATTTTAGAATTATCCTCGAAAAAAAGCAAAAGAAATGAATACTAGAATGATATTTAAATTAAATGATTATATATAATCTTTAACTTAAAATTGATTTACTTTTATTCATTAATTAATCATATTAGTAATATAGTTTCATTTAATATTATATAATAATAAAGTATGATATATTTTCATTGATTTATGTTATGTTATGTTATATGTTATGTTATGTTATGTTATGTTGTTGCTTATATATATGTATTTTATAAATATATTATTTTATTATAAATTCAATAATAAAACTGTTATTATTTTAGTTATTATGTATATAAATGATTATAATTAAAATATATTTTTAATAGTTATAAATTTCAATAATATATAAATAAATTATTTATATATTTATATAAGTATAATAATGTATAATATATTAATAGGCTTATCTGTTTCCAATTATGGGCAAATTCTATAAGTTTTTTGGTATTTTCTCCATTTAAGGTATATATATACTTAGTTTTTTTGTAGGTTTTTATCTTTAAATAACTATATAATTGGAATTTCTTATTCTATTGGGTGCTTTGCTTTCTTATCCTTATAACATTAAGTTAAAAATAGCCATATTTTCCTTGTGACTTTGATGATTCTAACTCCTACTCCTCATTTATAGATATAATAGTTTAATGTCAATAAAAATATTATTTATTCTATCTATTCATTAATATAAATATACAAAATATACTATTTATAATATATAAATTAATATTTTATAATTAATATTATTTTTTTTTTTTCAAATTCTTAAAATTAAAGTTTTTATAAATCTATAATCATTAAGTAAATAGATCATCATATATGTTTATCAAAATCTATTTAAGTTTTCTCCATTGTTTGGATATAGCGTTAGGAGTTTTGCATTTTATTATTTCATGGGCTCTTTTTATATTAATACTTTTTTTTCCCTCTAAATTTCCTCTTACATCTATTTCTAAGTTTAGCAGCTTTTTAATTTACTTCACCTCCTTGCTTCTGCTATTATATTTCTTCCAGTGAAATCCCTGCATCTTTTTATTTTTCCATTTACTGTTTAATTATTAAACATTTAAAAATTAAATATTAAATTGCTCTTCGGCTAATTTAAATAGCTGAGCACACTCATACAGGTTCCATTCCTTTTCTTATTCTACCCCAGGATCTATAACCTAATTCCTATATTTATTTCTGCACTAAGCAGGAGTTCTATTTAGTAATTTTCCTATTACCACCCAATTCACTTTTTTCTTCTGGGAATTCTAGTAAAAACTTTTTGTCGACGATTATTATTCAGCCAAGCTAATTAATTTCTCATTCTCTTCTTAGGACCAAGCACCATCCATTTTAACAATTGGAGCTACTTCTGTTTGCGTCTATGCATCTTTTCTTTCTTAACCATAAATGTTTAAACTATACAGCTAGACAACTTAAAGTCTGTTTTATTTATTTTCCCTATCTAGCTTATTTTTTTCCACATCATCATTTTTTTCCACATTATCTTTTTTTTATTATTTCTTCCTCTTCTTCTTCTTCTTCTTCTATTGGTTATTACAATTGTTTTTGTGGTTAAATTTCTTATTAGTCCTATCTTAAAAGCTCTTGGTATATCTTAAGAGATATGAGGGCATCCATAGCTGCATAATGAATCTATCTATCGCAGTAGGGTTGTATCCATTGAGTCAACTCTGTCTCAATTTTTGAAAGGTAGACTTTTAGAACTACCTATGCCATATTTTTTAAGCTATGCCCTTAACCCGGGTATACAACGTTAAAAAAGGTTTCCATATTTAAATAAGAGCTCTTTTTGTAAAAATCTTTTTATCCGCTGCCTATTTTAAGTACTTCGCATATGCCCTTCATGTCATTGCTAACTCCTGCGCCAACAAACAAATTTTATCTATCGAATAATAACTTTTAAAAGTAGGCCTATAATTCTTTAAAATGATTCTAATTTCTTTCATCTGGAACAGGAAATAGTTGAACTGATGTGTCAGTGGCTATTTATATCAATTTAACGGGACTGCCTTCACAATCAAGACCATAGATTTTTTGTCCTTGGCACAGTTAACTTTTCCCCTACATACTAATTTAACTTTAAGTTTTCTAAAATTACTCAATATTAGCTACATAAATGACATTTTCCTTAAAAATTCTAAATCTTTCTAAGGTAGCTACATCTTTAAAAACCCCTAAATATACATAATAAAACAGATAAAAATAAAATTTTGGTATATAATAATTTAATATAATTACTCAATGAACTATCATAGATAAGCTCAGGAGCTGTAAAAAAATCTACACTGTGCTTTGCGAACGGATCCACAATATGAATTTAGGAGGCGCTAATTTCATTTAGTTCTTATTCAAATTTTAAAAATTTTAGTCTTATTTATTTAGATATTTGCCATATCTATACAGTATGTATTTGTACTATTAAGTAAAACCAAATTCAGATAATATAATTAAAAAATCTGCCAAACTTTTATGTAAATTAGTTATCATGTAGTTTATAATCATTAACACTGCTAACGTGATTTCATCATCAGTGATGTATTTCTTTAAAATTCTAATATTTGACAACAAAAAAATAAATATGTTTTAAATTGATAAATTTAAAAATATAAGCTAAATCATATAAATATAAATTGTTTCTTTAAAAAAAAAATTTATTTTATATAATTAAATTTTGATTATCTATTATCAATAATATATTCTAAAGTGAAAAGTAATAAAACTATGTATAGAAATAAATAGAATTTAAATTTATAAATAATATAATAATTGCTATTTATATTTTTTATTATTTGTTACCTTTATATTCTCATTTAGAATTAGCCATGTTTGAGTTATATTGTTTTTCCTTCGTATTTAATGTCTCTTTTTCCCATTTGTTTTAATATGTTAACTCTTGTAAATTATATTTGATACTTTTTTCCTCTATTTAATATTTATTTTGCTAATATTATTTTAATATTTATTTATATAATTATTATAGAATAAAACTAAGCTATTTATTTAATAAAAAGCTAAGTTGAATATATAAAATAAATGATTAATATAGAAATACAAAAAGACAAATTAGTTAAAGAACAAAAGTAAATTAGCTTTTTTATTAATAAAAAGCCAAGCTTCTTTTATTTTATTTTATTTATATTAGCTTAGCTTTTTATTTAGGCAAATAGTTATATAAATAATTAATTAATAAATATGGAAAAATAAAAGAATTTAACTTATTAATTAAAAAACAAAAGCAAATTAGCTTTTGTATTAATAAAAAGCCAAGTTACTCTTATTTTTGTTTGGTATTTTATTTAGGCATATGATTAATTAATAAATATGGAAAAATAAAAATATTAAACTTATTAATTAAAAAAAAAAAGCAAATTAGCTTTTTTATTAATAAAAAGCCAAGTTACTTTTATTTTTGTTTGGTATTAGCTTAGCTTTTTATTTAGGCATATGATTAATAAATAAAAATAGAAAAATAAAAAAATTAAACTTATTAATTAAAAAACAAAAGCAAATTAGCTTTTTTATTAATAAAAAGCCAAGTTACTTTTATTTTTGTTTGGTATTAGCTTAGCTTTTTATTTAGGAATATGATTAACAAATAAAATACAGAAAAATAAAAATATTAAACTTATTAATTAAAAAATAAAAGCAAATTATCTTTTCCCACTCAAAAGATTAGGCAAAGTTTCAATGCAGTTATATAAAAATATGTTTAAAAGTTTAAACTATAATCCAAAACAAATACAAAGTCATACTAGTTATCTGGAAAAATAGAAGATATATTGGACTTGAGAGCAGAATTATAAAAAGAAAATATTCCTGCCACCTTTACCTATGATGAAAATTTAATTAAATTAATGATAACTAAATTAGTAGGCTCTAAAATTAAAGACTTGGAAGCTAAGAGCATAAAGCTGGGGAATCTTAACGAATTTTTATCAATGGTAGATGAATAGCTATTATTGCAATTTAATGAATCGACAAAACTTATCAGATACGCATAAACTATTCTGAAAAATTAAGATGTGTTAAGGAGAAAGTTTTTTTTCATTTGATTGACCTATTTAAGATGAAATTATACATTATTGCTTAAATTTTCATTTAGATATTATATAAAACCGCAATAATTATATAAACGATCTATTTCTACACATATTTATAAACTTCATATATATATATATGTATAAATTTCATATAAACTGATATTTATATATAATAATTATATATTATATATATAAACTTCATATATATATATGTATTTTGCAATTAAAATTGCTATAATATATTTAAATATTACCTTAATTTGTTGATATAATATATATGTGTTCGTTAAAATCATAAAATATAAACATAAGTAAAAAAGAAATTGAAATTGAAAATAAAAATAAAAATATGATTAGCAAATATAAATAACAACCGTTTGTGAGTCAAAGATTAGTAGGTAGCATATAAATATATCAGTTAGTAAAATGAAATATTATGTTAATTGTTTTTACAAATATAAACTAAGACCAGCATGAGATTATTAGAAATTTTGAAAATATTTCTGTATAAGATACTAATGAGCCCATATCTCTGAGAAATAAATGCACACTGATGAATTAGTAGTATAAATAAAATGAATTTCAAAACCCCAAAATCACCCAAAGATTGTACTTAAAGAAAGAGGAAGAAAGGAGAGGAATTGTATACTAAGAAAGACTCCTGAATAATTTTAATAAATAAAAAAAGAAGTAAGCATAAGAAAAACTTTAACTACGACGGAAGATGCTAGTAATATCATAAATTTGGAATAATCCTAAGATATAGTGCAACCTAATTAGATTAGGAATACTTAAAACATATTTGCAGAATATAGAGAGTAAACTCAATAATGCAAATAATGCAACAGAAAATTTGAAAAAATCATAGAATAGATGAACCGAGCTAATGAACAAAATTCTTAACTATTATTTACTATTTTAGAATTATTTGAAAATATTGTTTTAAACAGTGAATGAATTTTACTAAAGATATGAATATTTATATAGTTCATAAGTAAATATATAATATAATATTTGTTAAATTTTTATATATGGTATATGATTTGTTAATAACGTTTTAATGATTTACGTAAATTTAAATTTTATTTTTATTATGTATATATAATAATTAATTGCAAATAAAATGCTTATGCATATATTATAAATATCTATCTAGATGTTATATATATGAAATTACTTATATTAGATAAATAAAATTATATATATATTAATGATTAATGGAAGACTTAATAAAACAAAAATACCTAGCTAAACTAAGCCAACTAAAAGTTCCAAAACCAAGATTTTCTGGAGGATATCTTATCAATGCAGAAAAACCTCAAACTTTAAACAAATAAAAAATTAGTGAGGTCAAAAAAAAGAATTATAAAAGGATAAATAAAATGAAAATTTTAACATTCTCAAATTTAATAATAAAATAATTTCGTCTATTTTACTTTTATTTTTTAAAATAATCATTTACTTCCAATATTTATTATACTCCATCATTATTAAATAATTATAAATAAAATGTAAAACTGAAAATTAATTATTTTTAATAGGAGAAATAATATAGGTTATAAAGGATAAACTTAATTCGGATAATCACTAGAAACACTTACAAATCTCACTTCTTTAAACATTGATTTAGGGTAATAATTTTATTAAATATAGAGAAAATTATATTAATAATGGACTTTCTAGCTTCAAAGAAATAGCAAATATCAATTCCATTGTTTTATTAATTACAAAATTAAAATATATTGAATGTTATATATATTATTTTAAAATTTATGAGGATATTAATTCTTAATTATTATCATATACTAATTAATTATTGCTTTTCCATTGCATATTAAATTTGTACAAATCTCTAAACCATAAAAGGTAAAACATTCAAAAATTTAAAAATGAAATAATTTCGTCAATTAAATTTAAAAATGAAATTATTTCGTCAATTTTACTTTTATTATTTAAAATAATCATTTACTGCACCTATTTATTATACTCCGTCATTATTAAATAATTATAAATAAAATGTAAAATTGAAAAATAATTATTTTTAATATTGGTGATTAAGTATGGACTTAATTTGGAAAATCACTTGAGAAACTTACAAACCTCACTTATTTAAACGTTAATTTATGGTACTATTTTTTTAATTGAAGAATTATATATATAATGGAAATTTCAGCTTTAAAGAAATAGCATTCATTAAGGAAATTTCAGCTTCAAAGAAATAACAAATTTTTATCCCTTTGTTATATTAATTTTATAATTAATAAATATAGAATGTTTTTTATTTTAAAATTGGTGAGGATATTATTTCATAATTGTTATAATATTATAATAAATAATTGCTTTTTTTTTATGGCAAATTTAATTTCTACAAATCTCGAAACCATAAAAGGTCAAACATTCGCAAATTTAAAAATGAAATAACTACTTCAAAAATTAATTATTTCTAATAAGTTTAATAAAATTAGTGATTAAAGATGCACTTAATTTGGAAAATCACTTAAAAAACTTACAAACCTAATTTTTTAAACGTTAATTTTAGCGTACTATTTTTTTTTTAATATGGAGAAAGTAATATTCATTAAGGAAATTTCAGCTTTAAAGAAATTGAAAAGTTTTCTTCCTTTATTATATATATTAATTTCATAATTAAAAATGAATGTTTTTTAATTTTAAAATTTGTGAGGATATTATTTCTAAATTATTATCATATTATAATTCATAATTGCTTTTTTATTGCATATTTAATTTGTACAAATCTCGAAACCATAAAAGGTCAAACATTCGCAAATTTAAAAATGAAATAATTTTTGTCAATTTTACTTTTATTTTATAAAATAATTATTTACTGCAACTATATATTATACTCCATCATTATTAAATAATTATAAATAAAATGTAAAACTGAAAATTAATTATTTTTAATAGGAATAATAAAATTAGTAATTATAGATGCACTTAATATGGAAAATCACTTAAAAACTTACAAACTTATCTTCTTTAAACGTTTATTTATGGTACTATTTTTTTTAAATGTAGAATATTATATTTATAATGGAAATTTCAGCTTCAAAGAAATTTAAATTTTTACTTCCTTTGTTTTACTAATTTCATAATTAAAAAAATATTGAATGCTATTTAATAATTGCTTTTCTATTGCATATTTATATATATAATTTCTACAAATTTCGAAACCATAAAAGGTCAAACATTCGCAAATTTAAAAATGAAATAATTTCGTCAATTTTACTTTTGTTTTTTAATATAATCATTTACTTCCAATATTTATTATACTCCATCATTATTATACATTTATAAATAAAATGTAAAACTGAAAATTAAATATTTTTATTAGGGAAAGCAATATTTGTGATTAAAGTTGCAATTAATTTGGAAAATCACTTGAGAAACATACAAACCTCACATAATTAAACCTTAATTTATGGGACTATTTTTTTTAAATGGAGAATATTATATTTATAATGGAAAAGATTTTTATTAATATCAAAAAGGCTAAAATTAATTGCTAAATAAAAAAAAGCAACAAAATTTCTTAAAATCAAAATTTTTTAAACATAACTGTTAAAAAAATATATAACTGCATCATTTAAGATTCTTTAATTTAATAGATGTCAAATTAACCACAATAAAATCAAATTTAAACAGAGTATCAATAAGACAATTAGTCATAAAATTAAGCAAATAATATAGCATTTGACCAAAATGTAACATACTAATAGTGTGTAGATCTTATTAAATAAGCAATGTAAGCTTACAATGTTGATAAATTATAAGACTTCGATGTTAATTCTATATCAGTTTTATAGTTATAAGTTGAGCACTTAACAAATGAAAATGCTAAATTATAAGATGAAATAATTTAAGCAAAAAGCTCAATTAATTAAAAAGATACAACATTAGAATATCTTTAATAAGAAATTAAACAATGCTAAAATTAAATAATTTAATTATAAATGGATAAATAATAATAAAATATTTTATCTATCTAATAACAAAACTAAAAAACGCTCTAAAAATAATAAGACATCATAAGTCAAATTATTGAAGGAATTAATTCACTTGATGGATAAGTAAAGCTATGCTTATAAAATAATAGTAATTAAAATAATAAAAATGAAGATATTAATAAGAATAAATTAGATTAAATATAAAAATAAGTGTATGATAAGGTTTTAGAAACTCTTATATAAAATAGCAATGAATTAATTGACTCTAAAACCGAAAAATCCTTAGAACAAGTTTAAAAACTTAATAAGCAAATAAAAATGAATAAGGATGAATTCTTTTAGCTAAAAAAGAAAACACAATAAGAAAAATAAAAAACTAAATTATGTAAATATTTTAGTAAAAATAAAAATTGCAAATTTGGGATAAAATGCTATTATGCTCATGGAAAATCCTAATTAAAAACCATTAAAACTAATTTAAAACCTAGCGAATAAGCTCTTAAAATGAGTATTAAAGCACCAACTTCATTTACTTAAAGATAGAACTTGATTTTAAATAATGAGAATATCAATTCCTACATTAAAAAGGATAATTCTATTATTGTAAATGTCAAAGGAGATGGGAACTGTCTATATAGAGCATTAGCTATAGGATTATAAAATGATCCAAGTCCAGAAGTAGAAAACGAATATGGACAAATTAAGAAAATTACAGGAGACTACTATAAAGATAACTGGAACAAATACCTAGAGATGAACTGTTTCAAAGATAGTTATAATTTACTTTCTCATATCACCAAGGATTATGAAGCAGCTGATTTCATAGTATTATTCATTGCCAGTAATGCTTTAGGAACTCCAATTGAGGTTACTATTAACCATTAATAAACATTAACTTTCAATCCAGAATTTGAAGAATAGAAGAGTGAAACACCTATTTACATATATTTCATAGGTGACTACAAATTAGGACACTTTTAAGTAGAACTCAAAAACTATTTTTCCAAAAATGAAAGTAATACTACCTTTGAAAAATTGAAGGAGAGACAATTACCCTAATCAGAACTATTATGGAACTGTAAATTAGGGAAAAAACCTTATTTAGGGAAAAAAGTTTTCAATAAGAATCAACCTAAATAATCATTTACTTCGACAATCTCTACCAAAAAAGAAAAAGAAGTAAATAATTAATCTTAAAAATAAAAAACCTCGTAGGAAAAATAAAACTCATTAAACAAAATGAACGAGGAATTTCTCCCTGAAAATCCTGTCAAATGCGAAAATTGTGGAAAACAATGCGTATCTTAGAAAGGTTTAAACATTCACTAATCAAAAAAATAATGTGGATAAAAAGACCAAGACAATAGTCAAAAGTAAGGGAGTAATGACTAATAATGATTAAGAATTACAAAATAGTAATAATAACTAAGAATATGAAAAAGATTCAAATTAAGATAATGATTCTGAACAAGATCATTATCTAAAATAATAATAAATAATATATAATAATAAATAACATACCATACTAAGAATAATGCAATGGAATATTTGCACTGTTAAAAATGAAACTTTTAATGAAATAAGAAACATATAACCACATATAATTTGCTTTTAGGAAATAAGAAAATTCTAATTTAATATTAACTCTTCCTATAATTTTATCAATAATAATAGAGATCATAGTAATAATGATGATAATAAATATATAGGAGGTGGAGTGTGCATCGGGATAAGTAAATAATTCACATATAGAGACTTATCCGGCTAAATAAATGAATAATTAAAAAATGTAATGGAATTCATATTTGTTCAAGCCATTAATCCTGTAGTGGAGATTTTTGTGCTATGCTGTTATATACCTAGAAAATAACTATTCACAAAGAGGTATTAACAATTATTGAATCTATAATTATAAGCTTTACTTTAGAGAAGACCCCATTCCTTCTTTATTGTTTCAGGGGACTTTAATTAAAATAGGCAAATCATATAAGGATTTATTCCTTTAACAAAAAACATCCTCACGTTCTAAAGAGGAAAATAATAATCCTAAACTGATTGGATACTTGTAAATAAGAATATAGATCATACACTAGACAGCAAATTCTTAAGGGATTAAAATGATAATATAATATCTGATCATGCAAGGATTTATGCAGATTTAAAAATCCCAGCATAAAACTAGTCATAATAACATGTATATTTACCAAGTTCAAAACAAAGCTATAATCTATGTAAAAGTGCAGAAGAAAATAATTAAAATAGTTATAATTTTATAAAGTTTATAAATAATAATAAATATAACTTTAGAATTAAATCTAAACATAGAATAAGACTTTTATTAAAAGAACCTCCATAAAGTGACTTTGATCACTACAGAGACTAAATAAACAAATACTTAAGATCAAATTAAAGCCAAATCTCCTTCGATAAAATCAAAAATTTTACAGTACTTAATCCTAATAAAAGAGATGGCGATATTATGAAATGCTACATTGATGAAAAAGAATAAATCATTGTTAGCTAATAAGAAATAATAGATTCCTGTATTAATTAACTAATTACTTTATCACTAGAAAATAAGTTAAATCTAGCTGAACTTAAATTCCCTTCCCTACCGCCACTCAATCAATAGATAACTAATGAATTGTAAAAACGAATGAGTAAAAGAAAGGCAGTAACGTTTGATGGTTTTTCAGATAAATGGTTTACAGAATGTCAAAATTATAAACTAATTAATGATTGGTGGAACACGTAAACTATTAATACTCTGAGTAATGAAACTTTTGAATGCAGATTAATACCTTTAAATAAAGTTTGGCCAGATATACCAAAAAAAGAATAGTTTCGTCCTATAGTCGTACTTAGCCATGCATATAAATGGCTAGAATTAAGATTTTTAGCTCAATTACAGCAATACTTATAGTGCTCAATGGATTAAAACTAAACAGGGTTCGTAAAGTACTGTGGAACTCATATAAACATATAACTTATTATAGATGAAATCAGCTAGATAAAGAAAAAGGAAAACAAATCTATTTATATATTGATCTTAAAAGTGCATATAATACTGTTAATAGAGATATCTTATTTAAAATTATAAGAAAAAAGAAAATCCTATCTAATGATGAAGCAGTATTTTTATAATCACTATTAAATAAACTTTACTTCAAAAAAAGTAATCAAAAAATTTATCTCAAAAATGGAGTACACCAAGGTTCAACATTAAGTCCTGCACTTTTTAACATTTACATGGAAGAAGCTATAACTTAACTAAAAAACTAATTTAAAAGAGAGTTTTGGTACAAATTATATGCTGATGATATGGTTGTAATTATCAAACATAGATACCTAAAATAATTTACCAAATTTATACTGAAAATTTTCAAAGATTACGATTTAATATTCAACTCTAAAAAAGTGCCATAGTTAATATCAAAAATCATCAAAAATTTCATGAAGCTGAAGATATACTTAATATCCCATATTAACAAGAATATAAATTTTTAGGAGTTACAATTGATGGTTTTGGTAAATTAAAATAGCACTTAAATTTTATAAAATCGAGGGAAACTTATCTAAGAAAAAAACTTTTTCATGTATGTTAAACTCTTAACTGGGAAAATAAACATTTAATATGGAATGCATATATTAGACCCTATTTTATATATTTAAGTCCAATTATAAATACATAATCTAAAAGTATTAGAAATTAATTCCACACTATTTGGAGATAATCTTACAAAAAATTCTAAATGCTCCCGTAAAATACTCCAAATGATATCCTTTTTGCAATTTTCGAAAATACTTAATGGACTTCTTAATACTTAGAAACAAAAAATAAGCTTAAAATTAATTATAGATTCACACAAATTTTCTAAAATTTGGAAGAAACAGACAAATAAGAACTAGCTAATATTAAACTAATTCCAAATAATTTCCATTCTCTTTTCCACTACTCCAAGTTTGTTTGTTCTTGTTGCAAAAAACATCTACACTTTAACACAATTATTCAGCACACAAACTTGAATAAAGAGGAATTTATATTCCGAATGACAAATGTTATAAATTAAAATTATCCTCAAAAAAAAGCAAAAGAAATGAATACTAGAATGATATATAAATTAAATGATTATATATAATCTTTAATAAATAATTGATTTACTTTTATTCATTAATTAATTATAATAGTAATATAGTTTCATTAATATTATATAATAATAAAGTATGGTATATTTTCATTGATATGGTACATGTTATGTTATGTTATTTATAATGGACATTTTTTCAGCTTCAAAGAAATAGCAATTTTTTTTCCTTTGTTTTATTAATTTCATAATTAAAAATATTGAATGTTTTTTTATTTTAAATTTTTGAGGATATTATTTCTAAATTATATATTATCATATTATAATTAATAATTGCTTTTCTATTGCATATTTATTTTCTACAAATCTCGTAACCACAAAAGGTCAAATATTCGCAAATTTAAAAATGAAATAATTTCGTCAATTTTACTTTTATTTTTTAAAATAATCATTAACTTCCAATAATTAATTATACACCATCATTATTAAATAATTATAAGTAAAATGTAAAACTGAACATTATTTATTTTAATAAGAGAAGTAATATTGATTGGGAAGGACACACTTAATTTAGAAAATCACTTGAAAAACATGATTTAATTAATTAATAAATAAATATATATTTAATAAACTTGTTTATTATATATTTTATTAAATTATTAAATTTAATACTTTATTTAGAATATAAATTTATATTTACTTCATTTATATGTCTTAAATATAATAAATATCATCTTATATAAATTAATTTTCAATAATAGATAAATTCTTTTAGTTAGATATTTTTATAATTTGTAATAATATAATATATAGCATACATTGTTAAAATTTGTTTGTTATTCTTATTTTGGATTTCTATTATAATTATTATCAATTTATATTAATCTATAGCATTTTTTATTATATTTATTTTGTAAAATTAGATTCTATCATTTTTAAAATATTATCAAAAAATTATTTATAAAATTTATAAAAATTATAATATAAAATTAATATATTTATTTAAATTTTAAAAAACATATAAAAATTATATTATTATTATAAAAAATTCAATGACAAAACATGAAAGTTTATCTAAAAAAAAACCTTTGATACTTGTCAAAATTTTTCAAATTTCCCTTAATATTTATTTATATAAAAATGTATGTTTATTTTAAAATATATAAGAAATAAATATATATATATAAAATTTAAATAATTTATATATATATAAAATTTATATTTTCATTTTTACTCTTTATTTTATTTTACTTCTTAAATAAACTTATTAGCTTATTTGTCACAGTATGTTTTCTGGACTCTAGCGAGGTCATAGGCAGGGATATAGGAGAGGATTTGGTAGACATGTAGGACATTAAACTTGTCCTACAAGGACTTCATGATTTTCTTCCTTTTATTCTTGTCCTACATGTCATCGTTTTAATTAGCCTGGCTCACAAGATTATTAATGCGCGATATTTATGCATTCTATATATATAAAAAAAAATATTTATGATTTAATTATATAATTATATAATTTTACTTAAAGGTTGAGGAGTTTTTAGGTGGCATTGCAAGAGGTTGAAAATTCATCCAGGTGCCAATTTTCAAGAGTACTCCAAGAAAAGTTTTTAAATAAATTTTTAACAGTGGCTTTCGTCTAATTTCTAAAAAAATACATAAATTCATTAAACTATTTTATATCTAGACTTATTGACTTGAAAAAAATTTAACATTTTAATAATTTATTTATTAAAATGTCAAATTTTTTTCTTATCAATAATTTTATATAGTAATAAATTAAATATATAGAGACTAATTATTTACCTGAATTCTTCTAAATGAATAAAAATTTTATCCAGCACTTCTGCAGAGGGCTCCTAATTAATTAAGGCGTTAAACTCCCCCAGCTAAACCTAGACATCTTCAACGGAGATGAAGATGTCTGGGTTTTCAGCAGAATCGTGCTGCTTTGGGAGGTTATCCCGAAAGAACTGGAGGAGGTCACCTGGTTGATTATCAACCAGGTAAGCGACCGGAATAGGGATTTCTAAGAACTAGTCTTAGAAATCCCTATGGGAAAACTACTATATAATGTAGGATTCCTTTGAGAGGAAAAAGGGGAGTTAACACTGAAAAAAAATAAAAATAAAACATAAATAAAATTGCCAATCCCAAAAAATTAATTATATATTATTTGATTTTAAATTTAGCCCTGTTTTTATATTTAAAAAAAACAGGGCTAAATTTAAAATCAAATAATATATAATATTTAAAATTAATTAAATTTACTCTGCCAGGCAGAAGCGCTACATCATAGCACCCCATCTTCGTAAGCCTTTCGGCCCACTCGATGGGGAGACTAGATTTTCCTCCTTTTCCTCCACCGTCCGGAGGCTAAGCTTGTACTTCTTTATAAGAAGCAGCTGTCTCCGGACGATGGTCTCAAGTCCGGCGAAGTCCTGAGCGACTTCCGACTCCACCCAAGTGTTTTCTTGGGAGCCGCGCCATTTATAAAGGAGCTTGACTTTTCCTTTCTGTATAAGTTTATTTAAAAAAATAATTTAATATTTGATTTTAATATATATTGTGAGCTCATATAATAAAAAATATTTTTACCTCCACTTTGGCGTCCAGGATGTCGTCGTAGGCATAGAAGCCCCCTCGACTTCGGGCTCCATCTCCGACTCAATCCTTTCCGGCTCGTGGATCTACTTTTAGTAGGCCTCCACGATCCGGTTGGCGTCGCCGGAGCTGAGGGCAATGGTGTTTACCCTATTTTACTCATCGCAAAAGATGAGCTTCCCGGATTTACTAATTTTATAATTATATGGTAATTATTTTGTATTTTTTATACACTAATTATGATTATTGAATTTAAAAAAAACAGATTGAAAAACATATGTATAATTCGGATTTTAAAGAATTAAATTTATTTCTTTGTGCAAAAAAAATTGTTAAGTTTGTTTAAAAAAGTATAAAAGTGGTGTGTTCAAAAAATTAATAAAAGCACTAATCAAAATATGCAGAAAAAACTGAAAAAAAACAAAATTAAACTATTAGATAATTTCCCCCCCCCCTCTGGATTGACTCTATATTAAAGTCAACTTTCTATGCTATTCCGTTTTCACGGGTACAATATAGTACCATTGTGAAGGTTGGAAAAGCCCTTCTCAACTCAATTCACAACGATGAACTAGTGCCTTCGTTGTGATGGTACAAAGTACCTTTCTATTCCCTACCGAATAGCGAATTACCTCACCAGTTCGGAATAAGCGGGAAAGAAGTAGAGTTGAGAAGGTTGAAAGTTGACCTCAGTACCTAATTTACCTGCCACGCGAATTGCCTCGCCACGCAGGATTATTTCAGTACAACCCCAATTACTACTCTAGCCACATACGTACAATGTAGTACCATTGTGGAAGTAGAGGAGAGGCAGAAGAGAGGTCAATCTCAGAAGAAAGGACAAAAAAATCTCAAAATCCAATCAAATATCCCTAATACATATGTATACCATATGTATACATATGTATATTTATATTAAAAAAAATTATTAAATTTGTTTTAAAAAGTATAAAAGTGTTGTGTTCAAAAAATAATAAAAGCACAAATCAAAATATGCAGAAAAAACTGAAAAAAACAAAATTAAACTATTAGATAATTTTTTTAAAAAGTAAAATATTGTGTTCAAAAAATAAAAGCACTAATCAAAATATGCAGAAAAAACTGAAAAAAACAAAATATAATATATATATAATAAAAAAATAATATTACACTTGGGGAGAAACTTCTTGTGGGGGAGGGGGGGCAGACTTACGGCAAGTGGTTTTATTTTTATTTTTTTATATTTTTTGGGGGAGTGTTTTTTATTTTATTTGTTTTCCCATTTTTTTTTGTTGTTGTTTTTGTATTGTTTTATTTTTTTAGTTTTTTTAATTAATTTATAAATCTTTTATTTATTATTTATTTAGCCTAATAATTTGGCCTTATTAAATATATATAATCAAAACAACAAAATTATTAATTTAATTTATAAGTATATATATATCAAAACAACAAAAATTATTAATTACACTTATATATACATTAAACAACAAAAATTATTAATTAAATTTATATATATATCAAAACAACAAAAATTATTAATATTTATTAATTTATATAATTTATATACATATATATCAAAACAACAAAAATATCATTTGAGAAACATTGATTTAAAGTAATATTTTTATTAAATAGAGAAAATTATATTAATAATGGAATTTCTAGCTTCTAAGAAATAGCAAATTTTTCCTCCTTTGTTTTATTAATTTCATAATGAAAAAATATTGAATGTTTATTTTTAAAATTTGTGAGGATATTATTTGTAATTTATTATCATGTTTTAAACATTAATTTACGATAATATTTTTGTTTAAAATGAAGAAAATTATATTTAATATGTGTTTTTTTATTTTAAATTTTGTGAGGATATTATTTCTAGATTATTATCATATTATAATTAATAATTGCTTTTCTATTGCAAATAATTTCGTCAATTTTACTTTTATTTTATAAAATCATTTATTTCCAATATTTATTAGTATATACTCCATCATTATTAAATGATTTCTACAAAAATTATTATAAATTATTATCAATTTATTTTAATCTATAGCATTTTTTATTATATTTATTTAGTAAAATTTATTTTATCATTTTGTTTTTGTTGTTTATATATATATATTGTATTAGATTAATAATATTTAATAATCATTAATTTTGTGATTTAATAATCATTAATTTTGTGATTTCATAATCACTAAGTTCATAATCATAATCACTATTATATGAGTTTATAATCACGAACATAGTGATTACGATTTTTGAGGTAAAAACACTTAATATAAATTTTAGTAAATAAATTTATAAAATTGATTAGATTTCTACTTTTTTCAACTTTTAAATATATATTTTTATAAATAAACATTTCATATTAATTTTATAATACTAATAATAATTATTAAATATCATTTACATTAAATAAATATTAATAATATAAATAGTATGTCAAATTTTTTTTATAATCAATAAGGTTAGTTATAGATAAAAATAAAATTATTTAATTTTATAATTCTTATTTTCTTGTTATAAAATATATAAAATTCAATCTATATTAAAACTTATAGACATTTAATTGATAAAAAGATAAATTATTTATATAACAAATTAAATTTAAAAATAACGTATTTTTAATAAAAACTTAAAATACATAAAGTTAATTTATTTAATTTATAATTATATAATATTTATTAAGTAAATATTTATTCAAATAATTTATATATATTTATTTATTTATCATTGTTATTCTATATTCATCTTATTTTCTTCATCAAATAAATCTTATTATTATTTTATAAATTCTTGATATTTTTTTTTATTCTTCCAAAAGTTTTTAAGTAAATTCTTATCTTTTTTTTATTTTTCAATTTTTAATTCTATCTTTTTTTTTTTCAATTTTTATAATTTCTGATTTTTATCTTTTTATTAAAATTGCTTTAGTATTGGATAAAGATGTTGCTTTCTACAGTTTTTGCCATGTGCTACATTTTTTAAAATATATTTATTCACTAAAAATTTTTCTTTTATTATAAAATATATAAATACTCTTTTCGAAGTTAAATTGTACTTTCTTCAATTCCATAATTTTTTTATTATTTTTTAAAGATTTCATTTGATGGATTTTTCCAAAAAGCCAAACAGTTAAATAATAAGCAGAAGGGGTTTATTTGTTTAACCAAGGCAATGGTTTATCTTACCGAGTCTATAGTGACTGTATAGTAGTAATAAGATCTGGTGCGCATATTTTTTTGTATGTTTTCATATTTGTAATGTTAATTGATAATTTTGGAATTCCTTGGACATCTTTGTTAAGCATTTTAAGCAAAATTTTTGAAGAAAAGTATGTTCTAGTATCTTCAATTGGTTCAAGCCAATACTCTTCTGCACAAGCCTCATATATAGTTTCATAATTTTAAACTGTTTGATTAAACTCAGAACGAGAAATACTTATTTATTCTTCCATTCGATTTTGTTTTTCAATTTTTATTTATTAATTATATCCAATAGTATATAAATGCGACTTATAAATAATAGTAAACCAATTAGTAAATATATAATACTATACAATGATAAATTTGTCAATAAAAATAATTAATTTTTAAAAATTAAATAAGTAAAACATTCTAGAAATTGAAAATATAATATTTTATATCTATTTTAATTTTTTTACTAATAATTAAATTATATATGCTAATTAGTAATATTATTTAGGATTGGAGATAAAAATTATTTGTTTATGTCAATATTAATTTATTTGCTGTAAAAATATATTGAGTATATTTATATTATGGTATTTAAAGTGATTAATAAATTTTAATATTACATCAACAATATTTTTTTGTTGAAAAATAATTTTATTAAATGCAAAAATAAAATAATAAAAACAAATAAAAAAAACAGAACCAATAAAATGAACATCTAGATAATATCAAAAAAGGGAAGGAAAGAGTTTGCAAGAGTTTATAATAATGAAGTACATGTTTATATAAAGAAAAACTACGAAACTTATATGCCCCAATGAATAAATCCCATTATATTTTTATAAATTGTAAAATAATAGAATGTTTAGAATGGTATTAATAAATATGAATAATATGATTATGGATAAATGGATTAAAATAAAGCTATAAATATAATAGATGAATTTTAAAAATATTTAAACCAATAAAAATTCCTAAAATTTATAAAGAAAAACCACATATAAAAGATATAAAATAAGGGATAAAAGAAGAAAATATAATTTAAGCTGTATAAATGCTATAACAAAACTTTAAACCTAGCTATATAAAATAATATTTGCATTAAAATAAAAAGATATCCGTCATGCATAGAAATGCTTATTTGAAGAAAGATAATATACATATTATGATAGAGGTAGACCTAGAAAAATAACATGTTTATAAAATTAATTCATTTAAAACTTATTGGATAAACTTGAAATAATTTTTAAGTTGTAAATAAATAAGAAAAATGGTATCTGATTAATTTAATTTAGATGAAAACTTTGTCTCTAACTTTATAAAATAAAATTTAGATTATAGATATAAATAGTATCTTAATAAAAAAAAATCTTAATTCTCCTAAAATTAAAGAAAAAAGAATAAATTTGTATTTAAATATTGCAGCTTATAATTAATGGTGTCACATTGAATTTTGTTGATGAGACATCAATAAATATGAATAATAATCTAAATATGCTTGGATATAAAAAGGAAAAAGATTTTATTATAAATAATAAGATAAGTCTTAAAATTATACGGTACTATGTTGTATCAATTAATGGAGAATTGTAGGATATCTTATTATGAAAAAGGTGCTAAATGAGAATTTTTTATATTTTAAAATGAAATACATTAAAAAATTTAATAGATTATATAAAGAAGATATAGCTATGTGTTTGATGGTGCTAAGTTCATTTATCACAAATATTTAAAAGATATTTTATTGAGTAGAATTAATTATGTAGTTACAGCTCCTTATTCGTCTTAGATAATGCCAATA